>CAUVYP010000426.1:30000-335000 GCA_963556195.1 Sepiola atlantica | reverse complement strand
TGATATTATTATTATCATTATTATTATTGATATTATTATTATCATTATTATTATTGATATTATTATCATCATTATTATTATTGATATTATTATTATTATTTTTATTATTGATATTATTATTATCATTATTATTATTGATATTATTATTATCATTATTATTATTGATATTATTATTATCATTATTATTATTGATATTATTACTATCATTATTATTATTGATATTATTATTATCATTATTATTATTGATATTATTATCATCATTATTATTATTGATATTATTATTATCATTATTATTATTGATATTATTATTATCATTATTATTATTGATATTATTATTATCATTATTATTATTGATATTATTATTATCATTATTATTATTGATATTATTATCATCATTATTATTATTGATATTATTATTATCATTTTTATTATTGATATTATTATTATCATTATTATTATTGATATTATTATTATCATTATTATTATTGATATTATTATTATCATTATTATTATTGATATTATTATTATCATTATTATTATTGATATTATTATTATCATTATTATTATTGATATTATTATTATCATTATTATTATTGATATTATTATTATCATTATTATTATTGATATTATTATTATCATTATTATTATTGATATTATTATCATCATTATTATTATTGATATTATTATTATCATTATTATTATTGATATTATTATCATCATTATTATTATTGATATTATTATTATCATTATTATTATTGATATTATTATTATCATTATTATTATTGATATTATTATCATCATTATTATTATTGATATTATTATTATCATTATTATTATTGATATTATTATCATCATTATTATTATTGATATTATTATTATCATTATTATTATTGATATTATTATTATCTGTGAAAAAAAGAGATGACGATACTCACGTGAAGAAAATCAGAAGACCGGAAGGTAAAACCCGATGCCTTCCATCTATTTATACTAATAAGGAAGGCATTCAGTGGTTATAAAGTCTTCCTCTAATACCGGAGAGGTCATTAACATTTTGGACTTGCTTCTGTGTTAACCAGTTATCAGTTAATCGTTTGATTTGTTACCAAGCTCACAGCTACCCCCTTCCCCATCTTTAGTTATTTGTTAACGGACTCCCCGATTTCGGTGGGAAGTCGCGAATCGGCAGTGTTTCGCAAGACAACAGCACTTCTGTCGGAATTTTCGTGTCGTTAACGAAAAACCGCTCTAAACGATGGGCATGTTATCTAGGAAAATTATCATAAAAAATTATAACAAGAGATAAGGAAAGGAGTAAATACAAGATGTTCGTAAAAGTTAAAATATAGTTTTATTTACAAAAAAAATAGCCTGGACTGCTTTTTTTTCCAAAGCTGGAATAAATAAATTATTCCTGGGTAACATGCAAAAAAAATAAGAATAAAAAAAATACAACATCAGTATCTCTGAACATTAAGGTAGACACAACAAAAATTGACACAATCAAAGTTAAGGAATAAATCCTTTTAAAACATGAACATACTATAAAGTCCGTATTCTCACAAATCAATCAAAAGTCTCTTTTTTTCTTTTCACCAAATTTACAATCAAAAGAAATAAAATTAACAAACCGTGTCGAAGTCCAACATAATTTCCATGACAAAAATGACTCTTTTTTTATTTTATCAACGTCTGTCAGAAAGTTCTTTTTCTTCTTCTTTTTTCAATATTTTCTTTTAGCGAATCCGATACAATAAGTATGGCACAAGAACAGTACACATTTCAATTAAACACAATACTCACTATTTTCCATCGTTCGTCTTGAATGGTGAACACGCGCGTATGTGACTGATTCAACTTGCACAGTTGAATATAATCTCAAATCGATCTGTGTGCAAAGACGATTAGTCTCTATGATTCTTAATCTCCGATTAGAATCTTCTCGACAGCAAAGTATTTCACTTCTCGGGAGCTAAGCTCTTCAACATAGGCAATTTCGTTCCCGGTGCCATCTTGTTCAACATCTTCTCCTTATTTCAAGTCTCTGGCTTGAAACAACTCCCCGAGGATAATATTCCTGACCAAGGGGAAAATATTCCATAAACAGCAGACAATTCTGCCAAGAGATATCATATCTCTTAAGTTTCTTCCAGTAGAAATTCTTGCAAATTTAACGTCCCCTCGTGGACGGAGAAACAGTTTTAACATGTGTCCTCTTCAACGACACGCTCTGTTCTCAAATTTAACGTCCCCTCGTGGACGGAGAAACTGTTTTAGCACGTCTTGTCATTCCAGCGTGCGACTCTGTTCTGATTAAATTTCGCGCCGATATATCCAGACACGAACAAATTGCATCATTGCCAAAAATAGAAATCACGTGACACATGGCCTTCACACATAACACCTACGCAATATCCTTATGACCTTCGACCTGCACGTAAGCCCCCCCCCCTGACCTTTCAACAAAGGGAAGTAACCGTTGACTTACTTAGAAAAACGTCTAGAAATTTCCACACTCTCCCGACAAAGAAAAAAAATGTACAATGTCCATTCATGTCTCATAATCATCATCCCGTTCACTCACCTTCTTGCGAGTTCGAATGGGTCTAGAATTGGAAGTCGAGGAATGATCTCCTCCAGCAACATCCATAAGTTAGAGGACGTGAGTCAATAGCATTCTGTATATCAGACAACACAGAAAGAAGTTCAAAATAACCCAACTTCGGCCGACTCACTAACTTATAAAGACAAACCTTCACCGTCTTAACAAGACGCTCCCAAACACTGCCGAACCAAGCAGAATATAAAGGTATCGTCTGGTGCTTGATGTCAAAGGTACTAAACTTCTCTTCGAACTCGTCAGACACCAGCACTCGCTTAATCAAACCGCATCCAGCAACGAATGATTTAGCATTGTCTGAGTATATATGGGAAGGCACCCCATAAATGTTAAAAAATCTCACCAAAGATAATATCACTGAGTGGGTAGACATGTCACCCACTAACTCCAAATGAACCGCCCTCACATTGAAGCACGTAAAAAGTAATATATACATTTTTTGCGGTCCCCTTTCATCTTCAACCCACAAGTGACCAGTAAAGTCTATCCCGGTATGGTTGAAGGGCTTCACAAAATTAACTCTGTGCTTAGGTAAATTGGTTACCTTGGGGTATTTGAAAGATACGGCATTGTATCTTTTACACAGAGCACAGGCAGAGAAAACCGACTTCACTGCCTGCCTGGATTTATGTATCCAGAAACCTGACAAACGGAGTTTGCTGAGGGTAGCTGCAATACCCAAATGCTTACATTTGAGATGACAGTCCATAACAATCAAATCAGTTATATGACTGCCTCGAGGTAACAAAATCGGATGTAAAATTTCCGGAGGGTAAAGGCTGGCTTTACCAATCCTTCCCCCAGACCTTATCAAGCTTTTATCATCCAGGTAAAGATCCAACTTCGCCACCAACGGAGGAATCTCACGGTTGGAGGGGTTCAACAAAAAGGACTTTTCCCTGGGAAGAAGCAAGGATTGCTCCAACTTAATCAAATAAATTTTGGCCACTTGGCCTGGTTCTTTCATGGATTTCCGCAACTTCAATACAAACTTAAACACGTAGGACAAAACTCTCATGAGTTTTCCCAAAGAAGAAAATCTCTTAAAATCCACTACCGGTGACAATTCCTGAATCACAGGAACCACAGAGATGGCATTAGTCAGCACTAACCTCTGACTGTCAGAACTCAAACAGTTCAAATCATACACTGGCCAGTTAAAATTCTCACCGACCAGCCACTGCGAATTATCCTGCACAGGACCATACTCATAACCCAACACCCTCTCCAGAGGAGAATCATGGGTGACAAAACTTTTGTCAGCTTTCATTCGAGTGGTCAAAACATCACTATTGGAATTACAGGACCTTAATGAAAAATTACCATCCTGCATGATACTCATTGCATTCAGGTATAGGTCCAACAAAGTTTTCTGTGAATTGTGAGTTTTTATAAGATTATCCACATAAAAATTTTCCATAAGCATATCCCTACATAAACTATGAGGGTATTTTTCAACATGATGTCTAATGACGAAGTTGAGAATAAATGGGCTGGCCACAAACCCAAAAATCAAGGTTTTGTAACGATAACATACCAGATTATCATTCAATTTCACAAAAAAGCAAAACCGATTCTTATCTCTTTCGGTTTCCAACCGAATCATGAGAAAGGCCTTACGGACGTCAGCCAACAGGACATAACGATCCATACGAAACTTCAACAATAACTCTAGCATATCCGTGAAAAGGTTAATTCCCGGATAGACACAATCATTTAGAGAGGGATGTCCACCTGTTCGCAACGAACAGTTGAACACCGGCCTTATCTTTGTGGTACTCTGACCATTAGCCTTAATAACCGGACGGTGAGGAATCCAAGTATAATGAGTGAAATCCTCTGGATTCACTTCCACTCTCTCAACAATATCCTCCCTCTCCTGCTCTAAGAAAACCTGGCAGTAGTCCTCATATAGACCCTGCCTCGTCAAACGAGTGACAACCCTATCAAGCACATTCAACGACACTTGATGGTTGGAAGGAACAGAAGGCAACTTTCCCTCGTCCCATGGCAAACTAACATAGTAGCAACTGTCTCGGTACGATATCGAATTGCGAAAGGCATCAATTTTATTCTTGTCATAATCACTTACAGAGTGCTCAGTAACTCCTAGTGCTTCCAAACTAAAGAGCTTGTCCACGGCTCTTTCCACAGAAGAATCAACAAAACTATCGAAAGGGTCGAAATATTGAGACTTCGGCTCAAGCACAAAATAAACATGTGTCATAAGGCACCGTGAGTGTTCGGACACAACTTGGCTGTAATTCGCGCCAACAACGGAGGCATCCGTTTTCTTCATAACAGGACTCACAAAATTGGACATATCTCCAAAAGGCACAATTCCTTGAGGAAACTCAAAAACAGACCCATTCATGAAGGGAGACAACTTCATGGGTCCCAAATACATCAGTAGGTCAACACCTACCAAACCATGTACAGTAATACAATCATTTTCAACATTTGAAAAGTCAGCAGCCAATTTCTCCCCACCTGCAATAATACTCTCAATAGCAGTAGACAGACCCCTGACGTGAAACTGAAGGTCCAAGCCTTCGTCCACCAAAAAGGGTATAACACACTCAGAGTTCGGCACTTTGACCCGCAACTCGAGTTCATTTAGGCTCCTTCTGGCCGTTCCGAGAAAAGTCTTAATAAAGAAGTCTCTTTTCCTTACAGGCATAGAACGGCAATTCAAAATGTCCAGAACTACATCAGACAAATAGGAGCGCTGGCTTCCTGAATCCAACAGACAATTGAAGGATTTTACAACTCCATTATTGACCACGTCAATTTTAATTATAGGCAGGAGAAGATTCACTTCTCCCACCTGGAGACAGGGGTTAGTATCCAGCCGAGACTTGTCAAAGTCAGGGCATAACGCACCTGCATGTTCGCAACTTTTACATTTCCAACAGGGGCGGAGACGACCACTTTTACCAGGGCACGCCTCGGCGTTATGGAACGGGCTAGTACAACGGGTACACAACTTAGCCAATTGGCATCGTTGTAACCGATCCCTTAGAGAGGGATACTTCCCGCAATAGTAAGCAATATGGCAGTCACTACTGCAAAGGAAGCACTTATGTCGACTGGGTTTAGTTTTTACAAAAAAGTTCTCCAAAGTGGAGGGCTTCTTAACAGCACTAGCGGACCTGAATCTAAAGGAACCAGACGAACGCGGTTTGGCGACGGGCCTTACCGTTTTAACCATCCTGGGTTTGACGATGTCCAACGTGCGCAACACCTCAGAATAATTATCAAAGATATCTCCCAGAGATGGGTAATTACCATTGACGGTATGAATCAGTTCCCGTCTCACAGAAATAGGAAGTTTTTCAAAAATAATGCTACTTAGCAACAGATTGCCGGGGGCCTCCTCCTCTAGAAAATCCATACCAAAGGAGTTTTTCAGCTCGTATATTTGAGCTTTCACCTTAGTTAGAAAGCTCTTCACCGAGTTAGTATCTGAATCCCCAAGAGGTTTAGCACTATGGAGATCTTTAAAAATAGAGTTTACAATAAACTTTTTATCTAAAAATTCTCTATCTAGGATCTCCATCGCTGCCTCAAAGTTGGCATCCGAAATGGAGAAAGATGTCCCACTATTCGGTGGGCATAGCCCCTGAGGTGATTTTTCAGAATAATCAACCTCGTGGACTCACTGGGTATATTTGACACGCAATTTTCGAACTCCTTCGAGAAGTTGAGATACGCCAATCTGTCACGTTCCAAACTGATGGGGTCGAAAACAGGACAGACAAGTTTTGGTGTCACACTACAAAGGGACGCTTTAGACTTCTCCCCTTCTCTATTATGTGGGGAGCCCTCATCCTTCCACATGCTCTCCAATTCGCTGAAACGTCGATCCACATGGATACGATATAACGTTTCGCTCCGACAGTTCTCAGACATCTCTTCGCGAGACTCACTCTCAATATAGGCACTTGTAATCTGCTCATTGAGCGAATCAATGGACGCAAAGAGTTCCTTAACTCTAACCTTCTGGGAAGAAACAAATTCCCGGTTCTCCCCCTCGCCACCCCCAAGAACATCAATAATAGTATCGACTTTAATTTTTACAATATCTCGCCTTTCTACAAGGAGATTAACAGTGGGGGTAGACGCCATTATGAACAAAATACAATATGGCGATCAGGTGTGGGCTAACCTAAAATAGGCGCCAAACGTCTACTCAATGGCGGGAAAATGACAACGTAAAATTATCTAAGTAAGATTCCTACAAAAAAAAATGGAAAAAGGCTGTACCATAGTTAATCAAAGTCGTTCAAATGTAATTCTAACAATTCCACTTATCAATCCAAACAAAATTCTCAAGGGAAAAATAATTACACAAAAATCATTCAATATCCAACATTCAACAGTTCACAAAAATGGCGACTTAGAATACGCGGGAAATTCACAAAAATGACTCCACGTGGCGGACAAAAATGGCGCTCAGACTCTTAAAAAATGCAATTTTCACATAAAATACATAAAAGAAAAAGAAAAAAAGCAGTCAGCTTAAAACAGTATTAAACCTGAACATCTCGCATTTGATTACGTTTTAAGGAATGAAAGGCTGCCGAATCCCGTGTAACACGTCTGACACACGCAACTTGGCGCCAAAGGGAGAAAGGAGATTATAACTTGAAGTAAGTTCCTTCATTGACTTAGTACCAAAAAATATCAATGGAAGAAACCCACTCCAAATTAGTAGCACATTTACGAGTATTTTTTCCAACACGCGAAATATGAAACAAGAAGTAAAATACTTTTAATAGAAAGAAAATTAATTAGATTATTCCCAGCACATCGTCTGATACGTTCACCCAAACGAATCTAGGATAGAAAAGGCAGAATGCTTTTAATAGAAAGAAAATTAATTATTCCAGAATATCGCTTTGAAGTTAGTCCACCCAAAACAAAAAATGGAACATAAAAAAAAGCAGAATGCTTTTAATGGCAACTAAAAAAAAGCAGAATTTCGGAATTTTCGTGTCGTTAACGAAAAACCGCTCTAAACGATGGGCATGTTATCTAGGAAAATTATCATAAAAAATTATAACAAGAGATAAGGAAAGGAGTAAATACAAGATGTTCGTAAAAGTTAAAATATAGTTTTATTTACAAAAAAAATAGCCTGGACTGCTTTTTTTTCCAAAGCTGGAATAAATAAATTATTCCTGGGTAACATGCAAAAAAAATAAGAATAAAAAAAATACAACATCAGTATCTCTGAACATTAAGGTAGACACAACAAAAATTGACACAATCAAAGTTAAGGAATAAATCCTTTTAAAACATGAACATACTATAAAGTCCGTATTCTCACAAATCAATCAAAAGTCTCTTTTTTTCTTTTCACCAAATTTACAATCAAAAGAAATAAAATTAACAAACCGTGTCGAAGTCCAACATAATTTCCATGACAAAAATGACTCTTTTTTTATTTTATCAACGTCTGTCAGAAAGTTCTTTTTCTTCTTCTTTTTTCAATATTTTCTTTTAGCGAATCCGATACAATAAGTATGGCACAAGAACAGTACACATTTCAATTAAACACAATACTCACTATTTTCCATCGTTCGTCTTGAATGGTGAACACGCGCGTATGTGACTGATTCAACTTGCACAGTTGAATATAATCTCAAATCGATCTGTGTGCAAAGACGATTAGTCTCTATGATTCTTAATCTCCGATTAGAATCTTCTCGACAGCAAAGTATTTCACTTCTCGGGAGCTAAGCTCTTCAACATAGGCAATTTCGTTCCCGGTGCCATCTTGTTCAACATCTTCTCCTTATTTCAAGTCTCTGGCTTGAAACAACTCCCCGAGGATAATATTCCTGACCAAGGGGAAAATATTCCATAAACAGCAGACAATTCTGCCAAGAGATATCATATCTCTTAAGTTTCTTCCAGTAGAAATTCTTGCAAATTTAACGTCCCCTCGTGGACGGAGAAACAGTTTTAACATGTGTCCTCTTCAACGACACGCTCTGTTCTCAAATTTAACGTCCCCTCGTGGACGGAGAAACTGTTTTAGCACGTCTTGTCATTCCAGCGTGCGACTCTGTTCTGATTAAATTTCGCGCCGATATATCCAGACACGAACAAATTGCATCATTGCCAAAAATAGAAATCACGTGACACATGGCCTTCACACATAACACCTACGCAATATCCTTATGACCTTCGACCTGCACGTAAGCCCCCCCCCCTGACCTTTCAACAAAGGGAAGTAACCGTTGACTTACTTAGAAAAACGTCTAGAAATTTCCACACTTCTACTATTCTTACACTTCAACCAGTCGAAAGATTTTTTCGACACATTGCGAAACAATTCTGCAACAGTGTGAAGTTGGCTGGACCTTTTTTGGTTGTCTGATTACTGCCCATTCATAGCTTTTTTTTTTACCGTTACAGCTACTTATCACCCCCTTAGGCGAAATGGCGGAAACTATTGATACAGTACGCAACAAAATTTCGGTCATTAAGGATATGGTTCAGACGAAACTTGCAAGTTTGCATGCTGGAAGGACTTCTTCACTTACATTTTCCGTGTTCGAGGAACAGATTATTAACTATCTGGTGGAGATTGACTCTCACATTAGCCACATAAGACTTCACGACCCCTCCTCTCGTGACGAGATGGAGAGTTGGTCTTCTGAATACGCAGGGTTTTTGGATTCTCTCCACCAACTCCGTATAACTCATCCCCCCTCCAATTCTGATAACGCATTTGGCCTACCTCCACACTCTCCACCATCTGACTCCTTTCCTCGCAGGACTCGTTCTTCCTTTGTAGTGAACCCTCCTCAGGTACATGTAAACGCGCCTACCTTTAGTGGTCGAGAGATGGGAGAGGACATTATGAGCTTTCGTAGCTTTCTCTCTCGATTTGAGAATTGCGTCGCAGGAATGGCGAACGATGCCGAAAGACTTAACTTTCTTAAGTGTTCGGTAACTGGCCGACCTCTTCTGCTCATCAAACACCTGAGTGTATGCGACTTGAACTACAAAACAGCGGTAGACATCCTTAAGTCGGAGTATTTGGATGAAGAGGAAATCATACAGCAAATATTTCAGGATATCCTGGATTATAAGGTTCGACGTGATGACCCTTCTATGGATTTAGGGGAATTCCTAGCAAAAACCGCTGCCCTCCTCACTGAACTGGCAGATTCCTTTGGTTGTGACTTTACCGATGATCATTCAGCAGGTGCTCGCTTAATGGCCCAGATTCTGTTCATCAAGTTCCCCAAGGAAATAAAGAGTGAAGTTATCCTGCTAACCGGACGTAGAATCCCTACTTTGTCCTCTTTACTTCGTGACACTGGAGAAGCAATCAAACGACTGTGTGTCAAGGAGGGCAGATCCACCCGTCCTACCTTCCCGAGGTTCTACAGCTCTCAAGGTCCCCCCTCACGGAAACCAGGAGGTTCTACCCCTCGTAAAGATACCTCCTTCCTTACCTCGACTGAAACCATAGGAAGTATTCCTCCTGTCATGCGCGTTTCCTTCTCTTGGGGAAGCAAGACTGTACAAGTTAACTGCCTGCTGGACACCGGAAGTGGGCGTACTTTTGTTTCGAAAGAAGCTCTACAGCCTCTGTACATCCCTGATTCTGAGGGTCGCGAGTATGAGCTTTCGCTCACCACATTCCAGGGACAACATAGGAAGTGCTATCGAGAGGTCGCTCTGAAGACCAGTCTGGGAATAGAACAACTACTGATACTACCCATTCTAATTCACGAGAACTTGGATCTTTCGTCACATTTGGAACACCTGGATGACCTGTTGGATAATTTCAGGGGAATGGGATATACACTAGCCGGAGATTTTGCGAGGGGCACCAACAGAATTAAAATTGAAGGTATTCTTGGACTGGATGTCATCCAATATTTGAGACCCCTTCAAATTGTGCCCTGCGTTCGGGGCCAAGCCTTTTCAGTGCCATCCGGACTCATTCCTTTTGGAAGAGAAGATGCTTTCCTCCCCGAGCAAAACCCATCTCTTCAGGAAAATGTAGGCCTCTCTTTCCGCAGGGTATTGGATTCTACGGAGAATGTTGAGTCATCTCTTTTGTGTTTTGCGTTGGAGTCTGAATCAACTTATACAGATCCTTTAGGAGATTTCTTCCCGGACAGCCAGGTGCAGAGGGGATTGGAGCTCATGTTCAGCATGGAATCGCTGGGGCTCCCCAATGAGGAATCTCTTGCTGAAATTGACCAGGAGAAGATAAAATATTTTCAGGAGGCCATTATACTAAAGGACAACAAATATTATGTGGAACTGCCTTGGCATATGGAGAAATTATCTCGTGTTCGTTCCAATCACGCTGTCTCTCTCCGCATTTTGGACCGGGTAGTTAAGAAACTAACGAAAGAGGGTGTGTATGAAGAGTACCGGGAGGTATTTCGTCAACAGGAGCTAGATGGCACCATTGAGGAGATCAAGGTACTTCCTCACCAATTCAAAGATTACATATGGATCCCTCACCGACCCGTCATGAAGACAGACCCAACTTGTACTACGAAGATTCGACCTGTCTTTAATTGCAGTTTAAAGGTTGGAAACTCTGTTTCTTTAAACGAGGCAGCCTATCCCGGGATTAATCTGAACTGCGATATGCTGAATCTCTTACTTGCATTTCGGTCTAACAAATATGTGTTGTTAGCAGATATTAGAAAGGCATTTTTGATGATTCGTCTGAAACTGGAGTCTGATAAAAACAAGTTTTGCTTCTTCCTCCGGGATGGGGATCGACTTCGATGTTACAGATACACAACGATCATTTTTGGGTTTGTGTCAAGTCCCTTCATCCTGAGTTGCATATTGAAGTTCCATGCAGCACGATTTCCTCAGGACCGTTGTCGATCTATGATGGAGGATCGATTTTACGTGGACAACCTGGTAATGACAGGAACAGAACCAGGAATCATTACCGAATTGTATTCTACCTCCAAAGCTCGCCTGCAGGAGGGAGGTTTTGAGTTGCAGGCCTGCAACTCCAATTGTGCCACCCTCAGAGAAAAAATGAGTCAGGACGGCACTCTCAGCACCCATGGAGGCAGTTGGGAGAGAGTATTAGGTTATCGCTATGCTCCACTTACAGAAGAAATGAGTGTCAACCCGGTGAAATGCCAGTCGGATGCTTCGACTAAGCGAAGAATACTGGCTGAAGCCGCTAAAATCTTTGATCCTTTGTCTCTTTGCCTCCCTGTGACCCTGCGGAGCCGAGTATTAATGGCCAAATTATGGAAAAGAGGATTAGGATGGGATGAACAAATCCCAGGTGAATATCAGATGCTATGGAGGACTCTTGCTCGGGACCTGTCTGACCTGAGTGACTTACCATTTGACCGTTGCGCCTTCCAGGGAGGTCAAGAAGGAGAGTTATTCGTTTTTTGTGATGCCTCTGCAGATGCGTATGGGTTTGCAGCATACGTCTTACAGCAGGGTTGTCCCCGATTGATTTTTGCCAAAGCCAAAGTGGCCCCCTCTAAGACGAAGTCGCTCCCGACATTGGAGCTAATGGCCATATACTTGGCTCTAAAATGCTTGCCCTCAGTGTTACTGGGCTGCAGGGATTTGATCCTCACCAAGTTATATGTGGCAACGGATGCACAAGTGGTCTTGTCATGGATTCTGTCACAATCTATGGCAAGTAAGAATGTTTTTGCTCAAAATCGGCTCAAGGATGTTCTTCATATGAGGAGTCAATTTGCTACTCTCCATGGACTCGAACCGGTGTTTCGTTATATACATACCTCGCAAAACCCAGCTGATCTCATTACCAGAGGAATGTCCTTGAGGAAATTCAAGTCAGTTTTCAAGTTTTGGTGTCATGGTCCCTCTTGGTTGGGGGGAGGAAGTTCTGCCTGGCCGGTACAGGATATGCCATGTCTCAGCAAACATTCCCAACAAATGGCATCTGCTTGTGTAGGTGTTTCCGTGGCCCTCGAGACAGAATGTACTCCCTGCATCGACTTTGGACGTTTCTCTCAATTTTCCCGCCTTCTCAGAGTGGTTACATTGGTGTTCACGTTCATCAATAGGCTTAGGGGGCGCAATGAAGATGCGGGAGGAAAGGCCAAAATATATCTGTTAAAAAACTTGCAGGCCCAATCCTGCGTGGTGGAATTGCATTACTTGCAGGATCCCTCTGGAAAATCGGTCCCCCCACTGATCCATTCTCTTGACTTGTTTCTGGACCAGGATGGCCTCATCCGTTCTCGAGGCCGAATAGACAGATCACCGCACCTCAGTTTCGAGGTAAAAAACCCCATCTTATTGGGCAAGGACAACCTCGTCACTAGACTCATTATTATGGATTGTCATTACCGGAGCGCCCATTTAGGAGTGGGGTCTACTCTAGCTGAGCTCAGGCGTTGTGGGTTTTGGATTCCTCAAGGGAGACAGGCGGTCACTAAGGCTTTGGCATCTTGCCATTTATGTAAGAGGTACAACTCAAGAGCTGTTCTCCCCACTAATTCGGCTAGTCTTCCAGTGCCTCGGGTCGAGTTCACGGAGCCTTTCCAAAACACTGGAGTTGATTTTACTGGACATTTTTGGATCAAGAGCGGATCTACGGAAGAAAAAGTGTACCTTTTACTCTTTACTTGCATGTCCATCAGAGCTATACATGTGGAGGTGGTTCCTGACATGGGAATGTTATCTTTCGTGCAGGCCTTGGTTAGGTTCACTAACCTGTATGGTGTTCCTCAAGCACTTTATTCTGATAATGCTAAGACATTTGTAGGCAGCGGCAAACTGTTTTCCCGACTCCCTGTTTCACGAATACCAGCAGAAATTTGCCACCTCCAATATCCAACTGCGCACTATTCCTCTGTATTCTCCCTGGTATGGAGGTGTGTGGGAGAGATGCATACAAACTGTCAAAACATGCCTGCACAAAACCATAGGCAGGGGACGAGTGGATTACTTCTCGCTAATAACTATCGTTTCGGACATCCAGAGGGCAGTCAATAATCGTCCTCTAACCTACTGGGAATTTGCAGACCGAGGACTAGAAGCTGTGACCCCTAGTATGTTCCTGGGACCCAAGAAAAACCCTGGATTGATGTTGAAGCTAGGAGCAAGTGACCTGACAAATACAGCTCCCCCTGGTCGCAGAAAATTAGTTGAGACAATGATGCTGCGGAATGAATGGTTGGAAAATTTCCGGCATTTGTGGTATGAGGAATATCTCCTCTGTCTTAGAGAGAGGCCTCAAGGCCGATCACAGGAGTCCTTCACTAACCGAATAAGGGTAAATGATGTTGTCCTCATCAAGAGCCCCCTTAAACCAAGACCATTTTGGCTATTGGGGTCCGTCTTAGAACTTTTGGAATCTGACAGGGGTGTCGTCAGATCGGTACGTATCAGGCAGAGTGATGGTGCAGTGGTGGTGCATTCTCTCAAGAATCTATTTCCATTGGAGCTTTCCCTTTCACCGGAAGAGACTGGACAAACCGCAGACTCATCGTCCCCTCCCAACATTCCGAGCAGCTCCATAGGAGAGGAGGCCACACTGTGGTTATGCCCAAAATGCAATTCCCCTCAAGGAGAGGAGGACATGATTGCCTGTGATCGGTGCAACGAATGGTTCCATTTTAGATGCGCGGGTGTGGAAAGGGCTCCACCGCAGAGACAGAAATGGTACTGTCCTGAGTGCGTTCCAAGCAAACGCCGGCGTGGTAGACCCAGCTTACTTCCAGCATAAATTAAAGGTCCTGAGTACGACTTCAAACTATAGCCTACCTCACCTCTTTTTTTCTTTCTTTTTTTTTTTCCTTCCTCTTGTTCGGGAGTGTGTGAAAAAAAGAGATGACGATACTCACGTGAAGAAAATCAGAAGACCGGAAGGTAAAACCAGATGCCTTCCATCTATTTATACTAATAAGGAAGGCATTCAGTGGTTATAAAGTCTTCCTCTAATACCGGAGAGGTCATTAACATTTTGGACTTGCTTCTGTGTTAACCAGTTATCAGTTAATCGTTTGATTTGTTACCAAGCTCACAGCTACCCCCTTCCCCATCTTTAGTTATTTGTTAACGGACTCCCCGATTTCGGTGGGAAGTCGCGAATCGGCAGTGTTTCGCAAGACAACAGCACTTCTACTATTCTTACACTTCAACCAGTCGAAAGATTTTTTCGACATATCATTATTATTATTGATATTATTATTATCATTATTATTATTGATATTATTATCATCATTATTATTATTGATATTATTATTATCATTATTATTATTGATATTATTATTATCATTATTATTATTGATATTATTATTATCATTATTATTATTGATATTATTATTATCATTATTATTATTGATATTATTATTATCATTATTATTATTGATATTATTATTATCATTATTATTATTGATATTATTATTATCATTATTATTATTGATATTATTATTATCATTATTATTATTGATATTATTATGATATTATCATCATCATTATTATTTTTATTTTTTATAATTTTTAATTATGTTATTATTAATATTATTATCATTAACATTGAATATTGACACATTTCGCCACTGGATAACTTTGCCAGCCCCTTCAATTGCACGTATATGGACTGCTGTTTATAACTTGGAGTAATGTCTTTCCTGATTATGCTTTTCAATTTGTATGACCTGGATGGACTGTATGGATTCAACAAAAAGTATGTTTTTGGGTTGATATGTTTGATGTTATGTATTTTTATGTATTTGTGTATATAATTTTATATATTTTCAAAGCTGTAGTAGTATAACTGCGGTAATGGTCCTCTGAAGAGAAGAATTATCTTTGAAAACTCATGAGCTAAGGAAAGGATACTTTGCTTGAACTTTGAATTCTAATAAAATTTGATTGACACCTTATTTTATTACTTCATTTTATATTATAATATTAATGCTCTATCCAGTATATTGAGCTTCAGTTTTTATCCGGATGCTTCACTAAGTATAAAATATTAGTTGACGCTTATATCTTTTGTTGGATTGCTTCGTATATATACATATATATATATATATATATATATATATATATATATAGGGTGGGCCAAAATAAGGGTCCTATCTTTAAATTTGAATAACTTGAATTTGAATAACTTCCACAAAATAAAAGTTAAACTCACCAAACTTTATGTGTGTGTAGACTGACCCTTCCGAGATTTTTTGAAATAAACAAAACAAATTTTAGCCGAAAAACACTTCTTAAAACTTACAAAAACTAAAGTATTGTTTTTTACACTGTTTTGAGTTTTTTAAGCAAAAATAATGTTTTCTAAATGAGGGTACGTTCCTTAGGGCTAATACGGCTCATGCTTGCTTCGGAAGGGGTCCTTTACTTATTCTAAAAAAAAAATCAAAAAAAAATCAATAAATAAAAAAGTTATGAATTTTTTAAAATAGGACCCTTATTTTTGCCCACCCTGTATATCAACCCACGGAATTACCTAAGTGTAACGACGTAGAATGTATAATGTCGAACGAGAGAGACACACCCACAAAGAGAGACGGACATACTGATAGAGAGATAAAGATAGAACGAGAGAACGACAGAAAGAGATATTAGATACAATGTGTCTGTGTTTTGTCGAAGCGTAACAGCTGACCCCATTCAAAATAGAAACCAGCAAACATGTCTAGCTTTTCAATTCATAAATTAAACGTTTTTTTATCTTCTGAAAAGGAAAGAAAAGTTTGTGAAAACGCCCTATTTTTTCAAAGACAATTTTTATTCAATACTTTCTGTTTTAACTCTATAAATTTGGGATTTATATTAAAAAATTGTGCGAATTAAACTTGAAATTAGGTATGATGTCTTGTTGTCAACGATTGCATAAATTTTATTTCAATAAAAGTATTCAACATTTATGATACAAAATGTTGAGAAAGTAAGTGGAAAAAGCGGATAATTTGTGATTATCCGCTTTTTCCACTTAAACATCAGAATTTTTAGTTGAGTTGTTTTTTTATCCCATGCGGCTATTTTTTTCCACTTATTATCTCAACATTTTCTCGGATTTAAATACACTTGTTTCCAATATATATATATATATATATATATATATATCAAGGGAGGCGCGAGAGCGCTCTATCCCTTAATAGACTTCAAGTGTGCCCTATGCTGGAAATCTCATTTCTTTGATCAATCATAACTCAAAAACCAATAAACCAAATTAGTTAAAACTTTATACAAAATTTTTATTTGATAGTTTCTATAAGTGTGTAGAATTTCAGCATCATTAGTCAAGGCAACCCAGAGATCCAGAAAGTTAAGTCATGAAATCATGTTATCTGTGTGTACGTACGTACGTACACACAGATGTATGTGCCACCCGGTATCTCATCAACTATTTGATGGATTCAGCTGATTTTTGGCAGAAATAGAGCTTCTAGGGTCTAGTTGATGGCATTTTAATTTCAGTTTACCATATACCTTAGTTTTCCATAAAATTCCATAGCTTGCATTGTATCTTATTAAACGGCCCGGCATAAAAGGGGTGACAAATGCTTATCT
Organism: Sepiola atlantica; assembly: GCA_963556195.1. Classification (NCBI taxonomy): domain Eukaryota; kingdom Metazoa; phylum Mollusca; class Cephalopoda; order Sepiida; family Sepiolidae; genus Sepiola; species Sepiola atlantica. The sequence continues at coordinate 317,845 of CAUVYP010000426.1, read as the reverse complement.
AATAATAAATATTTAACGATTATTTAAATAACACACACACACACACACACATATATATATATATATATATATATATATATATATATATATATATATATATATATATATATATATATATATGTGTGTGTGTGTGCGCGTTGTGTTGTATAGAAGTCAAATTAAAGAATGAACAGTCTGTATATAAAACAATCAATATTTTGGTAATTGTGTAGTATCTGTTCTTTTATCATAGGACCGAAAAGGGGTTACACATTCTTATTTAATGATAAATATTGAATTATTGTCTAAATATGTATACGTTCCATCCTTGCCTTCTTCTTCTTTCTTGTGCCAGCTCCCTCAAAGCTGCAGCTCGGTCTTGGCAAGCCAGGTTCTCGTCTCGTCATCAAGGTCCGCTATGCCCTGCTCGCCATTGGGTGGTTTGAACAGCGGGCATTCCTCTATGACGTGTGTAACTGTCTGTTCTGGGTGGCCACATTCACAGGCAGCACCCTCTCTCAGACCCCAGTCTCTCATTGTGGCAGAAAAACGGCCCACACCAGTTCTCAGGCGGTTCAGATTGGTCCATTGCCTTTGTGGCAGCTCAGCCCCTGGTATGACGTCTGGGTCGGTGATGAACATGTGCAGTCGGTGTTGGTCAGCTTGCTGCCAATCTTCCCTCCAGCGGTTCTTGGTCCACATCTGCTTTGAGGTGGTGTCTGGGACGGTTTCCAGAAGCTGATGCGCGTGCTGGGAGAGTGCGTAGCGTGATTTGAGGCGTACTGGTGGAGGAGGTTTGTTCATGATGTCATGGAGCAGATGTCTCTTGTCGATCTTGGCCTTGCGTGACAGTGCCAGGACAGTCGCTTCTCGTCGGATAGCGGGTGGGGCAATACCGGAGAGTATTGGTAGTTGGTTCGCCGGCGTGGCGCGGAGTGTCCCAGAGACTGTGCGCATGGCGGTGTTTAGAGCTGCGTCCACTTTCTTGGTGTGGGTACTTCGGCACCAAACCGGGGCGCAGTACTCGGCCGCTGAGAAAACCAGTGCTTGGGTGGATATCCGCAGGGTCTTGGTTGCAGCTCCCCATGTAGTACCGGCCAGACGACGAATCAGTGCAGCACGTGATGTCACCTTTGCTGTCACCTTTTCGATATGTTGACGGTATGTCAGTGAGCGATCGAGTTTCACGCCAAGGTACGTCGGGGCGGCGTCGAACAGGAGGGCGGTGTCGTTGACCATCACTTTAAGCTTGCGTTTGGCCTCGCGGTTGTTGAGGTGGAATACCGCGGACATGGTCTTGCCCACACTGAGTTTCAGCCGCCAGTTCTTGAGGTACCTGGACAAGGTCGTCATGTCCGCAGTGAGCCCAGCCTCGATAGTCTCCCATTTTTTTCCCGTCTGTAGGATGGCTAGGTCGTCGGCATACCCGTATTTTTTGGCTGTTGTTGTCGGTATGTCGTAGATGTATATGTTGAAGAGCATCGGGGACAAAACCGAGCCTTGCGGGACGCCGTTCTTTAGTCTCCGTAGTCTGCTGCGTTGGCCGTCGCTGGTGTGGAGGGAGAAGCTACGATTACTCAGCATCTCCATGATGAAACTCACCAGGTGTCGATCTGGAATGGTTTGCAGCAGCTTAACATGGAGTCCACGTAACCAGATGGTGTCGTATGCAGCCGTGAGGTCAAGTAGGACAGTGCCGGCTTTTTCTCCTCTCTGGAAGGCGCTCTCGATGTCCTGGGTTAGCAAGGCGACTTGGTCTGTTGTTGACTTGCCACGACGGAAGCCGGCTTGTTCCTTAGGTAGTATGGTTTCCACAACCGGTTCGAGGCGCGCATATAGTAGCCATTCCAGGAGTTTGTATGGGACACAGAGAAGCGAGATCGGGCGGTAGCTTTTGGGGTCATCGAGCGGCTTGTTTGGCTTGGCCAGAGCGATGATCTTTGCTCGGCGCCAGATCTTTGGCAGCCGCGATGTTCTGTAGCACACGGTGTAGAGTAGGCGTAGCCATTCTGTTGCTTTCTGTCCTTGGTGGATGACAAACTCCGGGTGGATGTTATCAGGTCCTGGAGCTTTATTCGTCTTCAGGCGTTTGGTGGCTACTTCCATCTCTCTCATCGTAAACTCACCCGAGAGGTCAGCGTCGGCACTCGGTGAGATGTGGAGATCCCTCAGTTTGGTTGTGGTGTCTCTTGTGAAGTACTTGTCCGCATCTGGGAAGCTACCATTCTTCATGAGCTGTGCTGCGATGGAATTGGCAGTGATTGGGCAAGGAGATGGTTTACTTGCACGACCAGTGAGCTTGTTGATGGTCTGCCAGGCTCTCCGGCTCGAGTGAGTGAAGTCGATCGTCTCCACGGTTTCTTCCCATCTCTCTTGGCGCTTGGTGCTTAGTCTATCCAGAAGGCTGGTAGCTGCTGCTGCTCTCTCCTCACTATTTATGGAGTCAGAGTGGCGGCGCATCATCAGTGTAGGGATAACTTTTCAAATCAGTCGCACGATTCGAACCCCAGAACAAGAGTCACCTTTAAGTCAATTTCGAGCAGCCCAACCATTGAGGCTAATTTCAACCGTTACGTGATGAGAAATAAATCCAGGGAACAATAGTTAACCTTCATAACAGTGTTCAACAGAAAGGAACTTACGTGTATAGCTTAGATTTATAGCTTGTATTATATCTCATTGAAAAGGGGTTACAAATGCTTATTTAATAATAAAAATGTAACGATCACTTACATAACACACACACACACACATATATATAAATATATATATATATATATATATATATGTGTGTGTGTGTGTTGTGTTGTATAGAAGTCAAATTAAAGAATGAACAGTCTGTATATAAAACAATCAATATTTTGGTAATTGTGTAGTATCTGCTCTTTTATCATAGGACCGAAAAGGGGTTACACATTCTTATTTAATGATAAATATTGAATTATTGTCTAAATACGTATACGATCCATCCTTGCCGAATCATCAGTGTAGGGATAACTTTTCAAATCAGTCGCACGATTCGAACCCCAGAACAAGAGTCACCTTTAAGTCAATTTCGAGCAGCCCAACCATTGAGGCTAATTTCAACCGTTACGTGATGAGAAATAAATCCTATTAATGTCAAAAAACCAGGGAACCAGAGTGAAACGTCATAACAGTGTTCAACTTACGTGTATAGCTTAGATTTATAGCTTGTATTATATCTCATTAAAGGGACCGGCTGAAAAGGGGTTACGACTGCTTATTGAATAATGGTAATTGTGTAGTATCTGTTATGTTGTCATGGGACCAAAAAGGGGTAACAAATGCTTATTTAATAATAAATATTTAACTATTATTTAAATAACACACACACACACATATATCAAAAGGAATGAACAGTCTGTATATAAAACAGTCAATAATTTGGTAATTGTGTAGTATCTGTCATGTTGTCATGGGACCAAAAAGGGGTAACAAATGCTTATTTAATAATAAATATTTAACTATTATTTAAATAACACACACACACACATATATCAAAAGGAATGAACAGTCTGTATATAAAACAGTCAATAATTTGGTAATTGTGTAGTATCTGTTATGTTGTCATGAGACCAAAAAGGGGTAACAAATGCTTATTTAATAATAAATATTAAACTATTATTTAAATAACACACACACACATATATAAAAAAGAATGAACAGTCTGTATATAAAACAGTCGATAATTTGGTAATTGTGTAGTATCTGTCATGTTGTCATGGGACCAAAAAGGGGTAACAAATGCTTATTTAATAATAAATATTTAACTATTATTTAAATAGCACACACACACACATATATCAAAAGGAATGAACAGTCTGTATATAAAACAGTCAATAATTTGGTAATTGTGTAGTATCAGTTATGTTGTCATGGGACCAAAAAGGGGTAACAAATGCTTATTTAATAATAAATATTTAACTATTATTTAAATAACACACACACACACATATATATAAAAGAATGAACAGTCTGTATATAAACAGTCAATAATTTGGTAATTGTGTAGTATCTGTTATGTTGTCATGGGACCGAAAAGGGGTAACAAATGCTTATTTAATAATAAATATTTAACTATTATTTAAATAACACACACACACACATATATATAAAAGAATGAACAGTCTGTATATAAACAGTCAGTAATTTGGTAATTGTGTAGTATCTGTTATGTTGTCATGGGACCAAAAAGGGGTAACAAATGCTTATTTAATAATAAATATTTAACTATTATTTAAATAACACACACACACACATATATACAAAAGAATGAACAGTCTGTATATAAACAGTCAATAATTTGGTAATTGTGTAGTATCTGTTATGTTGTCATGGGACCGAAAAGGGGTAACAAATGCTTATTTAATGATAAATATTTAACTATTATTTAAATAACACACACACACACATATATAAAAGCATGAACAGTCTGTATATAAACAGTCAATAATTTGAGAATTGTGTAGTATCTGTTATGTTGTCATGGGACCAAAAAGGGGTAACAAATGCTTATTGAATAATAAATATTTAACTATTATTAAAATAACACACACACACACATATATAAAAAAGAATGAACAGTCTGTATATAAACAGTCAATAATTTGGTAATTGTGTAGTATCTGTTATGTTGTCATGGGACCAAAAAGGGGTAACAAATGCTTATTTAATGATAAATATTTAACTATTATTTAAATAACACACACACACACATATATAAAAGAATGAACAGTCTGTATATAAACAGTCAATAATTTGGTAATTGTGTAGTATCTGTTATGTTGTCATGGGACCAAAAAGGGGTAACAAATGCTTATTGAATAATAAATATTTAACTATTATTTAAATAACACACACACACACATATATAAAAGAATGAACAGTCTGTATATAAACAGTCAATAATTTGGTAATTGAGTAGTATCTGTTATGTTGTTATGGGACCAAAAAGGGGTAACAAATGCTTATTGAATGATAAATATTAAACTATTATTTAAATAACACACACACACACATATATAAAAGAATGAACAGTCAATAATTTGGTAATTGTGTAGTATCTGTTATGTTGTCATGGGACCAAAAAGGGGTAACAAATGCTTATTGAATGATAAATATTTAACTATTATTTAAATAACACACACACACACATATATAAAAAAGAATGAACAGTCTGTATATAAAACAGTCAATAATTTGGTAATTGTGTAGTATCTGTTATGTTGTCATGGGACCAAAAAGGGGTAACAAATGCTTATTGAATAATAAATATTAAACTATTATTTAAATAACACACACACACACATATATAAAAGAATGAACAGTCTGTATATAAACAGTCAATAATTTGGTAATTGTGTAGTATCTGTTATGTTGTCATGGGACCAAAAAGGGGTAACAAATGCTTATTGAATAATAAATATTAAACTATTATTTAAATAACACACACACACACATATATAAAAGAATGAACAGTCTGTATATAAAACAGTCAATAATTTGGTAATTGTGTAGTATCTGTTATGTTGTCATGGGACCGAAAAGGGGTAACAAATGCTTATTTAATGATAAATATTTAACTATTATTTAAATAACACACACACACAGATATATATATAAAAGAATGAACAGTCTGTATATAAACAGTCAATAATTTAGTAATTGTGTAGTATCTGTTATGTTGTCATGGGACCGAAAAGGGGTAACAAATGCTTATTTAATGATAAATATTTAACTATTATTTAAATAACACACACACACACACATATATATATAAAAGAATGAACAGTCTGTATATAAACAGTCAATAATTTGGTAATTGTCTAGTGTCTGTTATGTTGTCATGGGACCGAAAAGGGGTAACAAATGCTTATTTAATAATTAATATTTAACTATTATTTAAATAACACACACACACACATATATAAAAAACAATGAACAGTCTGTATATAAAACAGTCAATAATTTGGTAATTGTGTAGTATCTGTTATGTTGTCATGGAACCAAAAAGGCGTAACAAATGCTTATTTAATGATAAATATTTAACTATTATTTAAATAACACACACACACACATATATAAAAGAATGAACAGTCTGTATATAAACAGTCAATAATTTAGTAATTGTGTAGTATCTGTTATGTTGTCATGGGACCAAAAAGGGGTAACAAATGCTTATTGAATAATAAATATTTAACTATTATTTAAATAACACACACACACACATATATAAAAGAATGAACAGTCTGTATATAAAACAGTCAATAATTTGGTAATTGTGTAGTATCTGTTATGTTGTCATGGGACCAAAAAGGGGTAACAAATGCTTATGTAATAATAAATATTTAACTATTATTTAAATAACACACACACACACATATATATAAAAGAATAAACAGTCTGTATATAAAACAGTCAATAATTTGGTAATTGTGTAGTATTTGTTATGTTGTCATGGGACCAAAAAGGGGTAACAAATGCTTATTTAATGATAAATATTTAACTATTATTTAAATAACACACACACACACATATATATAAAAGAATAAACAGTCTGTATATAAAACAGTCAATAATTTACTAATTGTGTAGTATCTGTTATGTTGTCATGGGACCAAAAAGGGGTAACAAATGCTTATTGAATAATAAATATTTAACTATTATTTAAATAACACACACACACACACATATATATAAAAAATGAACAGTCTGTATATAAACAGTCAATAATTTGGTAATTGTGTAGTATCTGTTATGTTGTACTGGGACCAAAAAGGGGTAACAAATGCTTATTGAATAATAAATATTTAACTATTATTTAAATAACACACACACACACATATATATATATAAAAGAATGAACAGTCTGTATATAAACAGTCAATAATTTGGTAATTGTGTAGTATCTGTTATGTTGTCATGGGACCAAAAAGGGGTAACAAATGCTTATTGAATAATAAATATTTAACTATTATTTAAATAACACACACACACATATATATAAAAGAATGAACAGTCTGTATATAAACAGTCAATAATTTGGTAATTGTGTAGTATCAGTTATGTTGTCATGGGACCGAAAAGGGGTAACAAATGCTTATTTAATGATAAATATTTAACTATTATTTAAATAACACACACACACACACACATATATAAAAGAATGAACAGTCTGTATATAAACAGTCAATAATTTGGTAATTGTGTAGTATCTGTTATGTTGTCATGGGACCAAAAAGGGGTAACAAATGCTTATTTAATAATAAATATTTAACTATTATTTAAATAACACACACACATATATATAAAAGAATGAACAGTCTGTATATAAACAGTCAATAATTTGGTAATTGTCTAGTGTCTGTTATGTTGTCATGGGACCGAAAAGGGGTAACAAATGCTTATTTAATAATTAATATTTAACTACACACACACATATATATAAAAGAATGAACAGTCTGTATATAAACAGTCAATAATTTGGTAATTGTCTAGTGTCTGTTATGTTTTCATGGGACCGAAAAGGGGTAACAAATGCTTATTTAATAATTAATATTTAACTATTATTTAAATAACACACACACACACATATATAAAAAAGTATGAACAGTCTGTATATAAAACAGTCAATAATTTGGTAATTGTGTAGTATCTGTTATGTTGTCATGGGACCGAAAAGGGGTAACAAATGCTTATTTAATGATAAATATTTAACTATTATTTAAATAACACACACACACACATATATATAAAGGAATGAACAGTCTGTATATAAACAGTCAATAATTTGGTAATTGTGTAGTATCTGTTATGTTGTCATGGGACCAAAAAGGGGTAACAAATGCTTATTGAATAATAAATATTTAACTATTATTTAAATAACACACACACACATATATAAAAGAATGAACAGTCTGTATATAAACAGACAATAATTTGGTAATTGTGTAGTATCTGTTATGTTGTCATGGGACCAAAAAGGGGTAACAAATGCTTATGTAATAATAAATATTTAACTATTATTTAAATAACACACACACACACATATATATAAAAGAATAAACAGTCTGTATATAAAACAGTCAATAATTTGGTAATTGTGTAGTATCTGTTATGTTGTCATGGGACCAAAAAGGGGTAACAAATGCTTATTTAATGATAAATATTTAACTATTATTTAAATAACACACACACACACATATATATAAAAGAATAAACAGTCTGTATATAAAACAGTCAATAATTTGGTAATTGTGTAGTATCTGTTATGTTGTCATGGGACCAAAAAGGGGTAACAAATGCTTATTTAATAATAAATATTTAACTATTATTTAAATAACACACACACACACATATATATAAAAGAATGAACAGTCTGTATATAAACAGTCAATAATTTGTGTAATTGTGTAGTATCTGTTATGTTGTCATGGGACCAAAAAGGGGTAACAAATGCTTATTGAATAATAAATATTTAACTATTATTTAAATAACACACACACACATATATAAAAGAATGAACAGTCTGTATATAAACAGTCAATAATTTGTGTAATTGTGTAGTATCTGTTATGTTGTCATGGGACCAAAAAGGGGTAACAAATGCTTATTGAATAATAAATATTTAACTATTATTTAAATAACACACACACACATATATAAAAGAATGAACAGTCTGTATATAAACAGTCAATAATTTGTGTAATTGTGTAGTATCTGTTATGTTGTCATGGGACCAAAAAGGGGTAACAAATGCTTATTGAATAATAAATATTTAACTATTATTTAAATAACACACACACACATATATAAAAGAATGAACAGTCTGTATATAAACAGTCAATAATTTGGTAATTGTGTAGTATCTGTTATGTTGTCATGGGACCAAAAAGGGGTAACAAATACTTATTGAATAATAAATATTTAACTATTATTTAAATAACACACACACACATATATATAAAAGAATGAACAGTCTGCATATAAAACAGTCAATAATTTGTGTAATTGTGTAGTATCTGTTATGTTGTCATGGGACCAAAAAGGGGTAACAAATGCTTATTGAATAATAAATATTTAACTATTATTTAAATAACACACACACACATATATATATAAAAGAATGAACAGTCTGTATATAAACAGTCAATAATTTGGTAATTGTGTAGTATCTGTTATGTTGTCATGGGACCAAAAAGGGGTAACAAATGCTTATTGAATAATAAATATTTAACTATTATTTAAATAACACACACACACATATATATAAAAGAATGAACAGTCTGCATATAAAACAGTCAATAATTTGTGTAATTGTGTAGTATCTGTTATGTTGTCATGGGACCAAAAAGGGTAACAAATGCTTATTGAATAATAAATATTTAACTATTATTTAAATAACACACACACACATATATATAAAAGAATGAACAGTCTGTATATAAACAGTCAATAATTTGGTAATTGTGTAGTATCTGTTATGTTGTCATGGGACCAAAAAGGGGTAACAAATACTTATTGAATAATAAATATTTAACTATTATTTAAATAACACACACACACATATATATAAAAGAATGAACAGTCTGCATATAAAACAGTCAATAATTTGTGTAATTGTGTAGTATCTGTTATGTTGTCATGGGACCAAAAAGGGGTAACAAATGCTTATTGAATAATAAATATTTAACTATTATTTAAATAACACACACACACATATATATATAAAAGAATGAACAGTCTGTATATAAACAGACAATAATTTGGTAATTGTGTAGTATCTGTTATGTTGTCATGGGACCAAAAAGGGGTAACAAATGCTTATTGAATAATAAATATTTAACTATTATTTAAATAACACACACACACATATATATCAAAGAATGAACAGTCTGTATAAAAACAGACAATAATTTGGTAATTGTGTAGTATCTGTTATGTTGTCATGGGACCAAAAAGGGGTAACAAATGCTTATTGAATAATAAATATTTAACTATTATTTAAATAACACACACACACATATATATATAAAAGAATGAACAGTCTGTATATAAAACAGTCAATAATTTGGTAATTTTGTAATATCTGTCATGTTGTCATGGGACCAAAAAAGGGTAACAAATGCTTATTGAATAATAAATATTTAACTATTATTTAAATAACACACACACACATATATATATAAAAGAATGAACAGTCTGTATATAAACAGACAATAATTTGGTAATTGTGTAGTATCTGTTATGTTGTCATGGGACCGAAAAGGGGTAACAAATGCTTATTTAATGATAAATATTGAATTAGTATCTAAATACGTATACGTTCCATCCTTGCCGAATCATCAGTGTAGGGATAACTTTTCAAATCAGTCGCACGATTCGAACCCCAGAACAAGAGTCACCTTTAAGTCAATTTCGAGCAGCCCAACCATTGAGGCTAATTTCAACCGTTACGTAATGAGAAATAAATCCTATTAATGTAAAAAAAAACAGGGCACTATAGTAAACCTTCATAACAGTGTTCAACAGAAAGGAACATACGCGTATAGCTTAGATTTATAGCTTGTATTATATCTCATTAAAGGGACCGGCCGAAAAGGGGTTACAAATGTTTATTTAATAATAAATATTTAACTATTATTTAAATAACACACACACACACACATATATATATAAAAGAATGAACAGTCTGTATATAAAACAGTCAATAATTTGGTAATTTTGTAATATCTGTCATGTTGTCATGGGACCAAAAAAGGGTAACAAATGCTTATTGAATAATAAATATTTAACTATTATTTAAATAACACACACACACATATATATAAAAGAATGAACAGTCTGTATATAAACAGACAATAATTTGGTAATTGTGTAGTATCTGTTATGTTGTCATGGGACCAAAAAGGGGTAACAAATGCTTATTGAATAATAAATATTTAACTATTATTTAAATAACACACACACACATATATATATAAAAGAATGAACAGTCTGTATATAAAACAGTCAATAATTTGGTAATTTTGTAATATCTGTCATGTTGTCATGGGACCAAAAAAGGGTAACAAATGCTTATTGAATAATAAATATTTAACTATTATTTAAATAACACACACACACATATATATAAAAGAATGAACAGTCTGTATATAAACAGACAATAATTTGGTAATTGTGTAGTATCTGTTATGTTGTCATGGGACCAAAAAGGGGTAACAAATGCTGATTGAATAATAAATATTTAACTATTATTTAAATAACACACACACACATATATATATAAAAGAATGAACAGTCTGTATATAAAACAGTCAATAATTTGGTAATTTTGTAATATCTGTCATGTTGTCATGGGACCAAAAAAGGGTAACAAATGCTTATTGAATAATAAATATTTAACTATTATTTAAATAACACACACACACATATATATAAAAGAATGAACAGTCTGTATATAAACAGACAATAATTTGGTAATTGTGTAGTATCTGTTATGTTGTCATGGGACCGAAAAGGGGTAACAAATGCTTATTTAATGATAAATATTGAATTAGTATCTAAATACGTATACGTTCCATCCTTGCCGAATCATCAGTGTAGGGATAACTTTTCAAATCAGTCGCACGATTCGAACCCCAGAACAAGAGTCACCTTTAAGTCAATTTCGAGCAGCCCAACCATTGAGGCTAATTTCAACCGTTACGTAATGAGAAATAAATCCTATTAATGTAAAAAAAACAGGGCACCATAGTAAACCTTCATAACAGTGTTCAACAGAAAGGAACATACGCGTATAGCTTAGATTTATAGCTTGTATTATATCTCATTAAAGGGACCGGCCGAAAAGGGGTTACAAATGTTTATTTAATAATAAATATTTAACGATCATTTACATAAAACACACACACACACATATATACATATATGCATAATATATATATATATATATATATATATATATATATATATATATGTGTGTGTGTGTGTCTAGTATAGAACTCATGGGGTTGTTTTTGTAGTCTTGGTCTGCCAGTATTGTGGTGTTATTGGAAATAATGCACGGGAGTTTAGTTGCGGTTACCTATGTTTAAGATAGGACATGATCAAATGAAAGAATAAACAATCTATGCATACAACCGTCACTATTTTTTGATAGACAAGGAAACATAAAGAGTTCATGGAATGCTAAAATTCAAAGAGTCTTAGAGTATTTCAATTGAAAAGTAGTTGTTTTGTCTCTAATCAGGAGAATTTGAGGAGACATGTTCATTTCGAATGACGTCGTGTGCGTTTATGCATTCGTTTATGCGTATGTAAATAGAATAGGCATTGCAGATGCGCGTGTATATTAACGTGCCTCTTTTGTTAGTGAGAGAGTGTGTGTATGAACTGTGTACAGGCGTTCGTTTCACATGGTGTATATGCTGCTGCTATGTTTAGTAGTTCGTGTGTGTTTCAATCGTGTGTGTCACAATATTTTAGCGAATTAGTAATTTAAAGTGTAGTATCTGTTTACTCCTCGCTCATAAGAGGAGAAATCCTAATCAGGCGTACTTTATCTTTTTTAATTAGTTTTTAGTAAAACTAAGTAGGTTCGTATGATGTAAGAATGTGCAATTAAGAAATAAAAATATTACGAATTGAATTTGTTTAATTAAATTACTTGAAGTCAATCTCCTATTATTTTGGGTTGTATTTTCATAATCTTTAATTGTGGGTGACGTATTAAAATGACTTCTAAAATACGAGCACATTAGTTCTTTCCTCGTCAAGTAGGGCCACTTAATGGCTTTTTATCTGACCTTGACGTGCCCCACAAATGAAACCACTTATCTACTGGGAGCGTCATATTACTAAACAAATATATATATATATATATATATATAGTCATCCACATACAGACTGTTTCGCTGTTTCACAGCTCATCAGTGCGGCTAGACCAGTTAGTGCCTCAAGCCGGGATCGAAACGCAACCGTCGAGCTGACAGTCGGCGATGCTAACCCCTACGCCATCATGCGACACTGACTGAATGTAAGTGATATCTCAATGAAACGAAATGTAAACATTGCAAATGACCGGAGCTCGAATCAGTTTTACCTAATGAGCATTGCCTAATGGCTAATGGCCGTTGACGATACCCTTACAAAATAAGCTCTACCCGGAGGGAGCTTTTTATAGTCATCCACATAGAGCCTTTTTCGCTGTTTCACAGCTCATCAGTGCGGCTAGATACCTTTTTCTCGATCTGTTAACATTACTGTAACATATATGTTATATATATATACTTATACATATTATATATATATATATATATATATATATGGTAAAATGAAAAAGGAAAACCAAAAACTGGATGTTTTTTATGTGTACATCAACGTTTCGTCTTTATTTATAGGACTTCATCAGGATGATGATATAGGGAAAAGATATGCAAGCACAGATACATGTAGGGTAGACATGTTGGGAAGAAAAATAAAATAAAATAAAAAATAATGGCAGCGTCTTGCTGGACGTCCGTACTTGTTAGAGAATGAAAATGAGTGGCGGAAAAAAGGGGAAGGGTGGAGGAAGCAAGGACTACTGTGGCTGCCGATGAGAGAAAGAGGTGGGGGATGAGCAGGGGTAAAATGGATGGCAGAGAGAGATTGGAGGAAGAGGGGGAGGGGGTGTTTGACCAGATGGCTGTGGTCGAGATTGAAGGGGAAGAGTGAGTTGGAATGTTTGTGTGTGGGGGGTGTATGCAGGGAAAATGGGGATGGGTAGAGAGGGAGGGGGGGCTGTGATTTTGGTGGATGGGCGAAAGTTATGGTCTTAGAGAGCGTTTTGAGAAAATGAGGGAAATTAAGAAGAGGTATGGGAGAAAATAGATGAGAGGGGGAAGAGGGAGGATTTGTCGTGATAGGGTGTGAAATATTTGAAATATTTGGAAAATGATAGCAATGAGTGAGGGATTGGAGTGGGTGGGGGAGGGGGGTGATTGAAAGGGTGGGTGAGGAATATTTGAAATATTTGGAACATGAGAAAGTTTATTTGGACTGTAGTATTAAAAATGTGAGGGAAAAAAGTGAGGGAAAAAAAGAAGATTCAGGGAGAAGAAGGAAGGGTGTGGGTGAATGGAAGAGTGTCATAAGGTTAGAGATGAAAATAAAAGTTAGCCATGATCAGGCAAAAGACTTTGTTCTGTGAGGATGATCTTGCTTATTAAGGGTGATAGGTTAAAGAAACCATTTCGCTGCTTGATGGTGGTGGAGGATGTGATGAGGGCAGTTTCCAATAATCTTCGCCGAGATTTGTTGTGGATGTGTTTAGTGATTTTGGCTTGTTCAAATTTGAATGCATGACCATATTCTAGAGCATGGGAGAAAAGTGCACTAAGAGGGTTGTTGTTTTTTTTTTATGTCCCTTTTATGTTCATTTAATCGTTTCTTTAATTCACGTTGTGTTTCTCCCACGTAGAATTGATGGCAATCATTGCAAGGGACAGTGTATAAGCCGGCATGGGATGTGGGTGTTTTTTGGAAATGTCTAGATGTGTTTAAAGTTTGTTTTATGGATTGAGAAGTGGTTTGTACTATTGGAATGCCTAGTTTGTTGAGCGTGTTGCATATGGATGTGTTATTGGAATGCGTGGGTAGGAGAAGGGGTCTGTCTATGAGAGAGATGTTAGGGGTTTGATTTTTTTGTGTGGTGTTTCTGGAGAATATTTGGAAGGCTTTTTTCTTGGCATTTAATATGAAATGTGTGGGGTATTGCAATGTTTTTAGGGAATTAAAAATGTATTTTATTTCTTCATCTATGTGTGGGGGGCTACATATTCTAAGGGCGCGTAGGAAGAAGCCTATAATTATACCTGTTTTGATCTTGCTATGATGGTGGGAGTAGAAATGTATGTAGTCATTTTTGTGAGTGTTTTTGCGGTGTACCTTAAATTCTAGTTTATTGTTGGACTTAATTATAAGAGTATCAAGGAAGGGAATAGAGCCGTTTATTTCAGTCTCATGGGTGAATTTTATGGAGGGTTCTACTGTGTTGAGTTTATCTTTAACATGAATGATTTGTGTGTCTGTGGGGAGGAAAATTAAAATATCATCTATGTATCTAAAGTATTCGATGTTAGGAGGTAGTCTATATTTGAAAGGACCGGATTCTAAGAATTCTAAAAAGAGGCAGGCCAATACACCGCTAAGGGGGTTGCCCATGGGGAGTCCAAATTTTTGTTTGTAGAATACTTCGTTAAATTGGAAATATGTTATGTCAGTGATGAGTCTAATTATTTCTATAAAAGTGTTGGGGGGAAAAGGTAGGTCGGTTTTTATTTTCTTTATATGTGTGTGAAGTAAGTGTAGGCATTTTTTACAGGTACGTTAGTGTAGAGCGAAGTTACATCTAGGCTGTGTATATTTTTATTTTCTACGTTGATGTTTTTTATTCTGCTAAGAAGGTCGCCTGAATTTTTTATGTGGGAGGGACTGATGGTACCCATTAGTGGAGTGAGGATGTTAGCTATGGCCCGTGCGATTTTGTGTGTGGTGCTACCTATGCTTGATACAATTGGACGCATGAGGGTGTCAGGTTTGTGGGTTTTGGGGAGCCCGTATAATGTGGGAATGATAGGGTGATACTCAATGTTTGATGCCCATTTTTTGTTGTTCTTGATTAGGTGTTTGAAAGATTTGTTAAAATGTTCTATGTTTTTATCTATGGTTTTTTGGTCAGTTTTAGTGTATGTGTTTTCGTCGGATAATAGAGTAGATATTTTTTTGATATATGAATTTTTGTCCATGATTACTATGCCCCCTCCTTTGTCAGATGGTGATATGAGTATGTTGTTGTTGTTAGCTAGGTGTTTAAGAGTGTCTATGTATCTCTTGGGTAAGACGGGGTCATTAGGGAGAGTGGTGGTAGTTGAGATTATGCCTTGAATGAAGCCTTTGGTGAAATCTGTGTCAGTGTGTCTGTAATTTTTTAGAACTGTGTTGGTGGTGGTGTTAGAGTGTATTCCAGTGGCGAATTTTAAACCGAAACTGAGAGCTTCAGTTTCTATGTTAGAAAGTTTATAGGTGGTGAGGTTGTTTATGAGTTCCGGACGTCCTAGAGTTTTCCATTTGCTGTTTTGGATAAGTTTGTTGAGTTTGTTGTTTAGTCTGGTTGTATGTTGTGCATTGAATCTTTTGATGGATTTAGTGATGTTATCGATAGTGTTGGGCAGTATTGTTTTATTATTTTTGAGGTTGATGCCCAATGTTCTGGCCTCGTGGAAAAGGTGTGAACTCTTGTGTTTTAGTAGGTTTGCAGATGACGTTAAATATGTTTGAATGTAGTCAGGAAAAATGTGGTGCGATTGCTTTAGAAATGTAAATGTACTTGCGGGTATGACCTTTTCTTCGATGCATCTCAGCAGAAAGTTTCTCCTGTTGTTGTGGGAGTTGGCTGCGAATAGTGTGTTCTTATATTTCCGTAGCTTCTGCTGGAAGGTTTGGTTTTCCATTTCGACAAAATGGGAAGAGAAGGATGAAGGTAATCCGACGTGATGGTAAAATGAAAAAGGAAAACCAAAAACTGGATGTTTTTTATGTGTACATCAACGTTTCGTCTTTATTTATAGGACTTCATCAGGATGATGATATAGGGAAAAGATATCATGCAAGGACAGATACATGTAGGGTAGACATGTTCTTCCTACGCGCCCTTAGAATATGTAGCCCCCCACACATAGATGAAGAAATAAAATACATTTTTAATTCCCTAAAAACATTGCAATACCCCACACATTTCATATTAAATGCCAAGAAAAAAGCCTTCCAAATATTCTCCAGAAACACCACACAAAAAAATCAAACCCCTAACACCTCTCTCATAGACAGACCCCTTCTCCTACCCACGCATTCCAATAACACATCCATATGCAACACGCTCAACAAACTAGGCATTCCAATAGTACAAACCACTTCTCAATCCATAAAACAAACTTTAAACACATCTAGACATTTCCAAAAAACACCCACATCCCATGCCGGCTTATACACTGTCCCTTGCAATGATTGCCATCAATTCTACGTGGGAGAAACACAACGTGAATTAAAGAAACGATTAAATGAACATAAAAGGGACATAAAAAAAAAACAACAACCCTCTTAGTGCACTTTTCTCCCATGCTCTAGAATATGGTCATGCATTCAAATTTGAACAAGCCAAAATCACTAAACACATCCACAACAAATCTCGGCGAAGATTATTGGAAACTGCCCTCATCACATCCTCCACCACCATCAAGCAGCGAAATGGTTTCTTTAACCTATCACCCTTAATAAGCAAGATCATCCTCACAGAACAAAGTCTTTTGCCTGATCATGGCTAACTTTTATTTTCATCTCTAACCTTATGACACTCTTCCATTCACCCACACCCTTCCTTCTTCTCCCTGAATCTTCTTTTTTTCCCTCACTTTTTTCCCTCACATTTTTAATACTACAGTCCAAATAAACTTTCTCATGTTCCAAATATTCCTCACCCACCCTTTCAATCACCCCCCTCCCCCACCCACTCCAATCCCTCACTCATTGCTATCATTTTCCAAATATTTCAAATATTTCACACCCTATCATGACAAATCCTCCCTCTTCCCCCTCTCATCTATTTTCTCCCATACCTCTTCTTAAATTCTCTCATTTTCTCAAAACGCTCTCTAAGACCATAAACTTTCGCCCATCCACCAAAATCACAGCCCCCCCTCCCTCTCTACCCATCCCAATTTTCCCTGCATACACCCCCCACACACAAACATTCACACTCACTCTTCCCCTTCAATCTCCACCACAGCCATCTGGTCAAACACCCCCTCCCCCTCTTCCTCCAATCTCTCTCTGCCATCCATTTTACATTTAAGTAAAGTCAATTTTTTCTACTGTTCATTATGACATAATTGCTTAATAACCAACGCCTTCATACGCTAATTTGTTCCGCCATCCAATTGCCCTGCGTGTTACAGTTACTTCTGTGTTTTTAAGGCCACACTATTTATTTTACTAAGAAATAACACAGTGTTGCCATATATTACATTTTGTGTTAACGTATTTTAGTGCGTTGTACAAATATTTCTTTTTTACTTCATTGGGTTATTGTTGTGACCATGTTAGAGGCCGAAATAAAGACTCGGAAACACAGTGTTACAGGAACAAATATATATTATTGACGAAAACGAATATATATACATGAAGTGGTATTCTGGACTGCCAGTATAGAACTGTGGTGGAAGAAGTCAGTGAGTGTGAATGCTTCTCGCATTTATTATGGATGAACGAGTCCATTTGTTCTTCGTACAGGTACGGCACCATGACAGTTATACAAATATTTCTTTGACTAGGAAATAACTCTGTCCTTATATATTACATTTGGAGTTAAACGTATTGTAATGGGTTATACAAATATTTCTTTGACTCGGAAATAACTCTGTACTCATATATTACATTCTGAGTTAAAAGTATATAGTGGATAATACAATTATTTTATTTACAATATCAAATATAAGAATATTGGATTGGATGTTAAATACCCGGACCGTTTAGTAAACAGCACGACAATTCTTTCACTATTCATGTCTTCATCCAGAATTTTACAAAAAATATTTTATAACTTTTCTTAAAAACTTTCTCTTTGCAAATTGCTTCAGACTAGAAGGATTTCTCTTTCTCTAACCGAACACCCAACAGATAACGTATAATTTCAGTACAAAGATTATGCATGTTTTATTAAGGGAAAAAAGGTCACAGTCCAGTTGTTCCTATTTACTTGTGTCCCCACGATGGCAAAGTTAGACACTGTAATATACCGGGAAAATCTAGTTCCCCCAAAAGCAGAAAAAAAGACACTTTGGATTGAAACAAGAATTTAAAAGATGCCTCAGTCTATAAGAACTTCTCTTTCATTGGTCAGAAACAGAAAATAGGAAGTGTATATTTCGAATACTACACTAGGAAATAACACAGTTGTCATATATTAGATTTGGAGTTACTTATTATTAAAATATTTGTACCGCAAAAGTTGATACTTAGATTTCTGGGATATTGAAATGTGAAATATGAAACTTTATTTAAGACTTTAAAATGTGTTCAGTGTTTTCTTAAATAAACTTGTGTTGCGAAAACACAAGACTTTTTTTTAGACAAATACTTTTATTTAGACATATTTTAATTCACATTATTTTTATATAAGTCACTAACATTCCGTACTTGTTTTCATTAAGCCCGATACAATGAAACATACCGTCATCTAGGAAGTAAGCCAATAACACTCGCATATTTACTCATTTCAAAAGTGTTTTTCTTCAGATGACATACGTAATACTAAATTGATTTTAACCGACAGCACATTTTATGCCCGCCACTGCCCGTCTATACCTCTTCTCTCGAGGAGAAATCTGTTTATACTGAGAAAACATGTTTAAATATCACAATATATATATATATATATATATATATATATATATATATAATGAATGATTTATATATATATACATATGTTGGAATTGTTTAAGAAATCAAAAAAATAAATGACAAGAACAAATTAGCTTGTATAACTATAAAATTAGAAAATTAAAATAGATCGAAAAGAAAAAGATATTGAAAAATCAGCAAATATTGAAATCAAGGGTACATTTACACACGAGGTCAATTGTAACTGGTGGGAAAATCACCTCAAAAAGAGGCACTCCTGATTGGCACAAAAGTTTAAATTTTATAATAATACAAAAAAATTGTTTTTGATTTCATAAAAACTTTAACCGCGGAAACTATTTTCTACTTTACAATAAAAAAAATACTACAGACTGGGGATAATATTTTACAGATAAAGCCTTGCATGTGTGGCATTCGATTTTCCCTGGTGATAAAAAATATTCTTATTGCATAAGACATCATTCAAAGAGTTCCGGGCATGACTTATAGATGGCGCCACAATAAAAAAAAGGTCAAGGAAAAATCGTTTTACAAAAATTGCTAATTTGGCAAAAGTCAATTATCCAAATAGCCGCTTTTTTTAAATATCTCAATCTATTTATTGAGGTTTGCTCTTTTTAAAGTGAGGATAGTTTTTTTTAATGTTCCGGTGGGCAAACACACACATACACACACACACACACACAGACACACATATATATATATATATATAGCTGTACCCGGCCACGCGTTGCTGTGGCTGTTAGTTGAAATGAAGAGGTGGCCTTTTGGAGTTCATTTTGATCCAGTTCCTTAAGTTGCTATTTAATATGAATGGTTTAATTTTCCAATACTTGTGGATACACAATATTCTTAGTGGTTCCCGTTTCAGTGTAGATGAAGAGAGTGTCCGGTTTTTAATGGTTCTGGTGGATATGCCAGTTGAGGTAGTTTAAGTTTAATTTTCCCTGCAGCACAACACAATCCTTTAGTTTCTCCCTTAAATTTCAGAGCTTTGCAATAGGGACACACTTCAGTCATAGTGCCTATGTGAACATGGTGGCTTAAACTATAATCCTCATGAGGGTTGTAATGAAATGCTAGGCGATCCCAATCCAGGGATTGTTGAGCATGGAGCCTTGTTTGACGCCGATCTGCTAGTCTCAGCCTCTCGCGTTCGTTACGTTGTGAACGAAGCAGATCTGAAGATGCCTGACGGGATTGTTGTACCCGCAACCGTTCCTCTTCAAGTCTGGCTGCACGTCGCTGTGCTGATTCATTCGCGCGTACTTGAATCACCATTTGTCTAGCTTGTTGGTTTGCAGATGCCAGTTGTTCATGAGTTTGATTTGCAAGTAATCGACGCCTTGTTTCTGCACGGCGAGTATGACGACCTAAGTTTGATCTTCGGGGGGGGGGGCATGTTTACCTGTATAAATGTAACAGTAGGAAAGAATAATTGTATAAAGGTAAATGGATTAAAAAAAACAATCAATTATAACCCGCTTCAGGGTTGTCGAAGAAATGCAAGTATGTTTTTTTTTTATAGATGAAGCATGTTAAAAGTAAGAAAATGAGGAAGAAGGCAGGTTTAAAAAACAACGAAGTAGATACGAAATGAAATTAAAGCACGTCTGTTAAGTATTAAATCGTACCTGAAGGATGGTTAAAGTCTAAAAAATGAGTAAATGCGAAATGAAATTAAAGCACGTGGGTTATGTATTAAATCCTACCTGTAAAAATGAAACAGTAGGAATGAATAATTTTATAAAGGTAACTGGTTTTAAAATAAACAATCAATTATAACGCGCAAGTAAGGGTTGTGTAAGAAATGCAAGTAGTGTTGTTTTTTTTTTTAGAGATGAAGCATGATTAAAGGGAAGAAAATGATGAAGGAAGCAGGTTTTAAAAACATCGAAGTAGAGAGGAAATGAAATTAACGCACGTTGAGTTTTTTTTTTTTAGAGAGGAAGCATGGTTAAAGTAAAAAAAATGAGTAGATGCGAAATGAACTTAAAGCACGTGGTTTATGTATTAAATCTTACCTGTAAAAATAAAACAGTAGGAATGAATAATTTTATAAAGATAACTGGTTTTAAAATAAACAATTAATTATAACGCGCGAGTAAGGGTTGTGTAAGAAATGCAAATAGTGTTGTTTTTTTTTTTTTTAGAGATGAAGCATGATTAAAGGGAAGAAAATGAGGATAGAAAGCAGGTTTTAAAAACATCGGAGTAGAGAGGAAATGAAATTAACGCACGTTTGTTAGGTAAGTATTAGTGTAAACGTTTGTTTAGGGAAACAAACAACGAATAAGGAAAACACTTTTTACGTATGAAGTAGATACGTGACAGCGGGAGGAGGAAGGTCAATCCGGAAGTGAAGTTGGACATGCAGGTTCGCAGAAACGGATTGTAAACCGGAAGTGCGACTGAGTAGGAACGAATTGTAATAAAAAGTGTTTTTTATGTGTAAAGTAAAAATTATGTTAATAACATAAAAACATAGCTCGGATGTAAGGATTTGCTATAAAAAATTTCAGTGGTAATGGTATAGTGGAAGTATATTTCCATGGGAAACGAACAAACCAACTTTACATTTATATATATATATATATATATATATATATATATATATATATATATATATATATATATATATATATATAAATATATATAAGGTTAATACAACAAAATATATAAAAGGCAACTAATAATTAGTGAACATCCGGATAAAAATGAAGCTCAATATACTGGGTAGAGCATAAATAGCACTAGATAAAGTAAAAGAATAAAATAAGGTGCGAATCAAATTTTATTACAATTCAAAGTTCAAGCAAAGAATTTTAAAGTCCTTAACTCATGAGTTTTCAAAGGAAACATCGAATATATCGGCCCAAAACCAACTTTTTTGTTAAACTTATACAGTTCATCCAAGTCATAATGTTATAAACAGCTTTAAGAAAGATATCAAAGTGGTTGATTAAAAAACAATCCAGGTGGTGAATGGTAGTCTAAAAACGAAAAAGTTATCCAGGCTGGAAATTTAATTACTATCGATGCAATAGATGACAGTGAAAAGTGTATCCAAGGTGTGTGCAAATTTATAAAACGATAAAAAAAACAAATCATATAAAAAGTTCAGAAAACTCACTTGGTGTTGAATATTATAATGTCCAATTAAGGGTTCTTGTTAGCTGATAGGAGTTGTGCAAACCATAACTTCCTGGTTAGATACATGCGCCGCTAAGGTCAATTCGAATAAAGTTAAACTGCCCGTCAATTAATTTCCATACACCTTGGATGAACTGTATAAGTTTTTTTAAAAAGTGTGTTTTGAGCCGATATATTTGATGTTTTATATACTTTTATGTATTTTATATATATTTTATATATTTTCAAAGTTTAATTTTATTACCTGCAGTAATGTCATTGCGGTAATGGTCCTCTGAGGAGAAGATTTTCTTTGAAAACTCATGAGTTAAAGACTTTAAAATACTTTGCTTGAACTTTGAATTATAATAAAATTTGATTCGCACCTTATTTTATTCTTTCACTTAATCTAGTGCTATACATATATATATATATATATATATATATATATATATATTGAAATAAAAAATAAATGACAAGAACAAATTAGCTTGTATACCTATAAAATAAAAAAAATAAAAAAGAAACCGAAAAGAAAAAGATATTATAAAATCAACAAATATTGAAATCAAGGGTACATTTACATACAAGGTCAATTTTGAATGTGGGGAAAATCCATCTCCCCCAAAAAAGAGGCACTCCTGATTGGGGCAAAACTTAACATTTTATAATAATACAATAAAATGCTTTTGATTGGTTAATTTATGTCCCGGTGTGATTCGTAGCGGACATAAAATGTGCCACCCGGCTTTTACTCCAATACGCACAACATGTCATATCCCCTTTTCGAACAAACGTATCCATCAACTAATCTACACGTGTGCCACCTTTTTACTATCACATCCATCGTAGTGCGAGAGAGGGTTTTTTTTTTACAAAATATTTAACCGCGGAAACTATTTTCTACTTTTCTACCGTACAATAACACAAAATAGTGTAGTGTTTTTTAATTCTCGAATTTAGTTTTGTTTTCTGCTTTAAATATAATTTATGGAGGGAGAACTTTTTCTTTTTCTTATGCAGTGAAAAAAATAACAATTTTTATGTTGGGAGGGGAGGCTCATAGATAAATGAGCAGGATGTGAGTGCTCATTTTACGTTAAATTTCAATGTGAAAGTGATCCCCACTCTAAAACTTAAAAAGATCTTTTAATTCGTTTTCTGAGGATGTTTTTTAGGCTGTTTACATCGAATCGCAAAAAATGGTTTTGATCATCAAAAAATACCGTTACTTTTTCTTTTTGTGGTTGATTAATTCCTGTCTTTTTTTTTTACATTGTTCACCCCAAACAAGGCAGGCAGCCACAGTAGACGTAAGGGGCTACTGAGAAAAAATAAAAAGGGAGAAAGTTTCTTTTGGGGGGAGGTGAAACTAAATTGGGATCTGCGCAGCGAGATGTCTGTTTACATTACATTTAAATTTCTGCCTGTCAGTACTGTCGGGGAAACGGGCCAGGGAGGGAGTTCCAGAGCCTAGCAGAACTAGGAAAGAAGATATTTGAGTAGAAGGCTCTCCGGCATATGGAGACGTCCACAGTGAATGAATGGGATTTATATTATTGTCCAGTTGGTCTAGTGAACTTACGTCGAGGACGCACCAGAGTAGCCAATTCATCGGAGCATAATCCATTGAAGTATTTGTAAAACAAGCACAAGGATGCTACATTGCGGCGATGGGACAGGGACTGGAGCTTGGTTGACAGTGAGGGACATATTAGGTTTGCGACTCTTTTTTGGACCTTGTCAAGGAGGGAGAGAGTAGTAGATGATGCACCAGCCCAGATGTGGCAACAATACTCCATGCATGGGCGGATGGTGGCTCTGAAATACAGGATAAGGTGTGAGGAGTTTACTAGAACGGTAGAGGGAGCCAACCTTCTTTGCGGCAGCCTTGGCAATGACTTCAATGTTCATGTTACCTGTGAAGGTTAGGCCGAGGAGTTTGAATGATGTATTCTCAGGTAGGGTGTTATTTGCTTTGACAATCGGTGGTTGGAGATGTTTCTTGTAGTTATTGAAGGAAAGGAGCTTTGTTTTTGCGGCATTAAAAGTTACCAACCATTTATGATCCCAATCCACTACAGCCTGGAGGTCATTTTCTAAGGATTCAGCCATTGCCTCGGATATGATCGCGTCTGTTTTGCCAACATGGCGAGAGTAAATATTGGTGTCGTCAGCAAATAAACCAATCTCAGACTATTAAGTTAAGAATTATTTGTGTACACTTTCGAAGAGAAAAAGGCTAATGGCTGGTGCAAAAGCGCAGATGTAGCAACAGTACTCCGTGCACAGGCGAATTGTGGCTTTATAGACATACAGGATACTGGCAGATGTAAAGTTTTCTAGCCTGGTAAAGAGAGACTACCTTCTTCGCAGTAGATTTGTCAATATCTTCAGTGTACTTATACTAATTCCTGTTGGCTGAGAACGTTATTCTGATGGCTCGAGAAAGCTGCTATCGGCCATGTCAATCGGTAGTAAGAAAGGTTTCTTATAGTTGCTGACGGAAAGGCGCCTTTTCTTGTTAGATGTGACAATTCATTTTGACTACTACAGACTGGGGATTATATTTTACGGATAAAGCCTTGCATGTGTGGCATTCGATTTGCCCTGGTGATAAAAAATATTCTTATTGAATAAGACATTATTCAAAGAGTTCCGGGCATGACATATAGATGGCGCCACAATAAAAAAAATGTGAAGGACAAATCGTTTTACAAAAATTGCTAATTTTTGCAAATGTCAATTATCCAAATAGCCGCTCCTTTGAAATATCTCAATCTATTTATTGAGGTTTGTTCTTTTTAAAGTGAGGATAGGTTTTTTATGTTCCGGGGCACACACACACAGACACCCCCAACACACGTATATATATATATATATATATACATACATTTCAGATTCTACTTTTATATGTATATATATATTACTTTCATTTTTATCGCCCTCCTGCTCTTATGATATATTTTCTATTAATTAATTGCTTTTAAGAAAGTATGTACTCTTTTAAAATCAATTGAACTTCTTACGGGATAATGTCATTTAAATCGTATAAATACATTATTTGTTAATTTATTACTATTTTAAGTAGAGTAGGCCATACAGTAAATGTGGTATTTTGGTGACTGCTGAAAGGAAAGCGATGGGAAACTTGTGAAAGAGAGAAAAGACAATGTGTCTACTTAAGAGTGTGTCAGTTTGCTACAAGCCGGCGCACAGCCGCCATCTTGTTTAAATATCAATGACTTCTTAGCTGCCCGCTGATTGGTTCAAAAAATTTACTTCCTCCTTGGCTTGACAAATCAAACACCTTCTCTTAGGCGAATCTCGGAGTGCTAGCATAACTATATAAACACTTGAGCGCAATACGACGCTCTCTTCTCTCTTTTTCTTTGGCACTGCCTTACAACACACACGTTGCTTGGCCCAGCTCCCCAGATTTATCTCTGGGGATGCAACAGACATCTTCCCGGCCTTTTGGCCCCAGGTTCGACTTCGACAAGACGACAACGATCAAAAATGACTACTACCTCATACTCGTTGACTTTATAACATACACACGTAACTGCTCACACATGAACTAACTTTCAGACCTGTGTACAGGTGCATATTATATACTTACATACACACATGGGCGCGTCCTGACACCGTTGCCTGTGTAATAACATTCTATATTACGAGAACTCTTTTATCTTCCTTACTAACGGGACATTTATTTAACCCCGTGAACTTTCTAACTTTTCCTCTTCGTTCATATTCATGGACGAATCCATTCACTAACACCTTCGCATTTTTCCTTTTATTCACATATTTACGAAGACGACCAAAATGTTTCATGTATTAGAAATGGACTTGGTCCCTTTTTTTATAGGAGTAGGTTAGACAGATGGTGACCCCTCTATACTCCCCATATTTTGATGGCCTTTTGCCTAATTTGTTAAAATTGTATCACTATTCATTTAGCAAATACATCATTCAGAGTGTAATATATATTCTATCCTTGGTCATAGGAGGAGAAAACCTTTCACGACTGGTGCGAATGTTCAGTTTGTCCCAACCATAGTGGTCAACATTTAAGAGCTAGATTATCTCTACATTAAAAATAACCTTGTCTTTTTATGTTGGCTTCGTGGGGATGAAAGTAAATAAGGATTTTAATAAATATTATATGAATATGTATTTTCGTCCCAAACCATAGTGACCCTAACGAATTCAAACGGTTTTAATAGGGAAGAATATAGAGTGAATGTGGTATTTTGGTGATTGCTGAAGTGAAGCTGATGAACAAATGGTGAAAGAGGGAAAGGACACTGCTTCAACAACTGAGTCAGAATTCATCTAATTGTAGGATAGGCAATCATGACCACCAACATCCTCTACTCTCAACATTTTTGAAACCATTGTTAAAATGTTCTCACAATCTTTTAGCAAATTAGTAATTTAAAGTGTAGTATCTGTTTTCTCCTCGCTCATAAGAGGAGAAATCCTAATCAGGGGTACTCTATCTTTTTTAATTACGTCGAGAGAGAGAGAGCAAATTAGTGCTTTCGTAATTACTTATCAATTAAGTCTTTATCCATTCGTGGAGAGGGTAAAATAGGTCTTTCGCCTGTATTTTCTTAGGGAATTAATTCCCCTAATCATGTTGCAGACTAAATCGTGAATCAGGTCGGTTCGGCTCGCCTCCAAAACCCAGACTAGCAAAAACTGCTTCTCACACAAAAGCCCGTGACGTCACAGAGCCTTTATGCGCAGATGCACATTGACCCTTGATCTGGGGTCTCGTCAACGTGGTGATACTGTCACGTCTTTGAGCTCCGACTGTGTGATTAGCCCTATTCTACACTCGACTGTACGGGTCCACCTGCACTAAATCGCGCTAGCCAAACCAAACAATTCTAACAGATACGCCCACCTCAAGATGTGTCCGTGTCCACAGAGCCATTATCCAACAATAGGTATATGCAGTTTTAAAATGTATAGTTTAAGAGTGGCTAACAAAGATCTTGAATGACGCCCAGACGCCCTCAGCCTCAATTTTTTGAGACCATGAGAAACAGTGCGCCCAGAACTGGAATTTATCATTTTTAGAAGTTTTTATTTAATGTATGCAGCGTATATTTTCTTAAAATTCAAAACCTGCAGATCACAAAGCAAAACAAAATCAGAAATCAAAATATCAAACAGTTCAATTTTGAGAGTGGTTCAAAGTTTATTTTTGTAAATGTGACGTATGTACAAATGTGTGAAAACTAGTATTTTTTAAAATTATCCTCATTTTTTTAATTTTTAACCCCCCCTTATTTATTTATAAATATGTACGAGTTAAAAGCGAAAAATAATCTAACATGAAAAAAATTATTTTGAAGTTTTGTGGGTGAAAATGAACAGGATATGGAAAGTATTGTAAAAAAACAAAACAAAAACATAATTAAGGGCCTAGTATTTAAATATGAAGATTAATATAGTAAAAAAGAAAAATGAAAAGGGGATCAATTAAAAGGTCAGCCACAATGTATATCCAAATAGTCAAAATATGGCCAATTTAGGGATTTGGGGCCAGATCTCTTAAGAATGGCTTTTTGTGATTTTTTAATTTTTTATCATGACAATAATATGATGCTTTCAACAGGTTTCAATCATTATTGTTAGCAGTATTATGGATGTTATTAGCATATTCGCAAATCTGGACACAATGTGCACAGATGAGTGTTGTCCAATAATTAGCAAGATTTAAACTATTTTTTTCGATTGATCCATGTGAAATTTCACCAGTTCATTACGGGGAAAAAATCAGCATTTTTTGTGCTTTTCTTTCATGATGAGCAAGAATGGCACATTTTTACTAACACACTGGAACAAAAAACAAACAATCAAAGCAAAGAACTCCTTCATATGGTTAACATTTTTTGAAAGACCACATTTAAAAGTTAAAGTTATTAAAAATAAAAATAACATTTACAAAAATTAAAAAGATAAACTTTTTTATTTTTAACGCTATTCTTATTTTCCATGCAATTTTATCAGTGATTAAAACGATAAGCGAATTGATCTACTGATATTTGGAAATGGGGCGAGTGTGATTGATGAACCAAAGGTCAGCGTAAAAACAATCACAGATAAAGAGAAGAAGAAAAGACAATGCTTAGGAAGCGTGCAGCCTTATGCATCACATGTGGTTTGTTTCGAGATTAGCGACTCAGAAATGTTGTTTATCTTTGGTTTATGAAAACAAATATGAAGCATAATCATCGACTTTGGCCGATACGAACTTTCATTCTGGCCAGAATTTACTTTCCATGAATTCAAAGGCTTCGAAATTAACAGCTACAAAGAAATCAGCAACAGCCGCATGTCTGACACACATGGTTTATCATGTCTGTGGGAAATTAATGTGATTTTGAAGCCTTTAAAGTGTCAATTCGAAAGCAACTTCAATTCGAAAGCAACTTCAATTCGAAAGCAACTTCAATTCAAAAGCAACTTTAATTCTAAAGCAACTTGTGCCTATGAAAACAGACAAACACAGCAGATTGACGCCCCCCCCCCTCGTCTGTCCCATATCCACTTGAAAAGTTTGGGTCTCAATGTAAGTGCCGTCTATGCTCCCACCCTTAACGATGACGATCAAGATAAAGACTCTTTCTACAACAATTTGCAGGCAACTGTTGATCACGTACATTCGAGTGATCTAATTAATGCAGGTGATTTGAATGGCCGCACAGCTGACATCAGCAACATTCATATTCTCGGACGATTTGAGACTGACGTACTAATGATGAAAGAATTGTCAACTTTGCGACAGCAAACCTAATGACCGTATCCAGCACGTGTTTTGAACATCTACGGCGACACCTACGTACTCGGTACACCAATGACGGTGTCACAGCTAATCAAATCGAAATCTTTCTCGTTAAACGCTGCTGCTCATCATACGTCCTTGATTGTCGAGTGTTCTGGAGCCACAGAAACGGGTAGTGAATTTGGTTCCAATCATGTATTAGGACGGGCAAAACTACATCTTCATCTCAGGGTCGTCAGGTCGCGTACTAAGCTACTCAGATGCAACATTTCGAAACTGAAAAATAAACAAATGGACGATGCATTCCGCATAGCACTATCCAATCGGTCCGATCGTCTCGAGGTACACGAATCTGAAGACACTACCTCAAATGAGCTTGGACAAACTGAAGCGTAACCTCCGATCCGTGATGATTGAGACGCTCGGGACCACCATGTGAACAGATGTGGATTGGGTCTCGGGTCAAACAATAGAAATTGCTTAAGAAGCGACAAATCTGACAACTTCAGACAACTACGCCGTGAAGCTACCCGTTCTGCTCGCACTGAGCGGAAACTGACAGAAGACATGAAATCTGCCTCAGGTGTTGGGGATTCCCGTAAACTATACAACCCATTCTGTTAGAGCACAAAGACAGGGGGGTTGTAAACCATCTTGTACTAGAATGGCGAGCCAATTACCAATCTCAATGAACACCTCATCCGCTGGAAATAACTTCACCATGGCCAACGTCCCATCAACTGCTATGAATAACACCGATTCAACTCCTTATGACTCCAAACAATACCATCTGCATAATCTAAGTTCTTTACAGCAAAGTTGCGTTCAACTGACACCGGGGGAAACTTATAAGTGACCCAGTCAATAGCGTAAGTGAAACGTGTTGGCGAAAGGACACATCCTTCTTGAACGTCAGACTGTATTTCAAAGGGTTCCGTCTCCTCGCCATACATGCTTGAAGAGGTTGTTGCTGTTATCAAAAGTCTAAACAAAAATAAAGCTTCCAGCAAATATAAC
Organism: Sepiola atlantica; assembly: GCA_963556195.1. Classification (NCBI taxonomy): domain Eukaryota; kingdom Metazoa; phylum Mollusca; class Cephalopoda; order Sepiida; family Sepiolidae; genus Sepiola; species Sepiola atlantica. Next base: position 287,436 of record CAUVYP010000426.1, on the reverse strand, counting down.
ATCCCTGCTCAGATCCTCAAACACAGCGCAAATATACTTGGGACTGCCATCCGTCACATTATCAACCGGATCTGTGAGACTGGAATACTCCCAAGACTGGAGCTATGCAACACTGGCGTAATTCTTTAAGAAAGGCGATAAGTGCTACTGAACCAACATCCGTGGTATCAGCCTGATCGACGTATCTGCTAAAATATTCACTTCAATTCTTCTGAGACGATTCCAATCAGAACGCGATTCCAGAATGAATGTGTTTTTTTTGTCCGGGCCGTGGATGTACCGATCAAATCTTCACCTTAAGACGAATCCTCAAACATCATTGGTGCTTCCAACAAAGGACAGTCATCTGTGTCATTGATTTAACTGCTGCATTCGACTGTCGATCGCACCACCCTCTGGAAGGTTATGCAAGCAGATGGTATTCCGCCTAAACTTCTCAGTCTTGTTAAAGCATACTACTGCATACTACTGCTCGACACGATTCCACATATGCATGTACGGTGAGGAGACGGAACCATTTGAAATACGCTCTGACGTTCAGCAAGGATGTGTCCTTTCACCAACACTTTTCACTTACGCTATTGACTTGGTCACTTATAAATCCCCCCCCCCCCCCCGGTGTCAGTTGAACTTTAATTACGCAGATGATATTGCGTTACTCGGTGAAATATTTGCTGATGTCCAGTTTGCGTTGAATGAGCTTCAGCATGTTGCATTACAGATTGAGATAGTCATAAATGCCTCAAAGACAAAAATATGCGTTACCAGCTTTGCCCCAACCGACAAATTACCCATCCTCAATGGCGATGTTCTTGAAGAGGGTGAGAGTTTCAAATATATTGGTGCCATCATCACAGCCACGAGTTAAGGTGGAGCTAAAATCAAAGCGCAAATTGACCTTGCACGTCATGCCTTCTGCTAACTCAATTTCCAGTTCTGGGCAAGATCTGAGTAAGGATCTACCAAGCGCTGGTGGGAACGATCCTCCTTTATGGCAATGAGTCGTGGCCAATGAGAGTGGAAGACGTGAAGTGATTAGAAACTTTTCATCATTAATGTCGCCCGTGTCGCATCTTCAGTGTCCGATGGCAGCACTTCCTCTCAAACAACAAAGTATGTTTCTGCCGGAAAAGTTAACTCCCTCCGACAAGTCATCCTCACGAGACGTGTATGCTGACTGGGTCATGTTGTTCGCCGTCAACCAGGAGAATTGATCTACGAAGCAATTGCCCCAGCTCCCCTACAAGGTTGGAAAAAGTGATGTAGTGGACAACGAAAAACCTGGCTGATGACGGTTAAAGGTGACCTTGAACCCCCCCCCCCCCCGAATCTACAGAGTTTGCCGTTGGAACAACAAGTGGCTAGAGGATCACCCAATCGTTGATTTCAAATCATTAGGCTTGGTCGACCTTCGTGAGGGACGCAGTGGAAAGGATAGCTGGAGCCAGCTCAACCCATTCGGGGGGGGGGGGGGGGAATGCTCTTTCAAGTACAAGTCTGTAAGCACAGGCACAAACACACACTTCCCTGGATAGCTAATTGGCAATTACGAAGTGAATAATCAAGGAAAGATCTTTGGAACAGAGAAACAAGCCAGATCAATAGAAAAGAAAACGATTATATCTGCCAACACAAAACTCATGCAATAACCATTAAGAAAATAGTTAATTTAATCTTTCATTTTATACTAGCAGGGCTACACGGTGTTGTCCGGGGCCATAAATAACAAAAAAGAAGAAAAGCATGTGTAACATCTTTATATCAAAATTTATATCTCTCTACCTCTCTCAATCCGTCTCTCTATCTTTCCTCCCTTCCCTGTTTTTGCACATCCCTCTCCCTTCACCGCTCTTCCACCTTTGCCGAGCCCATTCCTCAGTTTTAATTTATTGAAAATAATGATAATAATAATAATGTTAGTTGACAGACTAAAATGAAGAAAAAAAAATCCCATTCCAGAATCCGACCTTTCTTTCTGTGTCGTTTGTGACCAATTTTCAGGCAGAAATAATTGATAACAAATTGACTAAGTCAGAGAGAAAAAAATCATGGGGGAAATTTCCTTCATTTCAATCAAAAGAATTCAAAGCTGACAAAAAAAAATTTTTTATAAAAAAAAACGAAATGAATTTTATGATACATTGTTATGTACAGATTTTGAACATCTTGAATTTCATGTCACATGACTTTTCTGGGTTTTGATTCTTAGATGAGAGAGTAGGGTGAGGAGATGAAGAGGGGGCATGTGTTGACAACATTTTAAAGTACAAGCCGTCTCACCAGCATGTGGTAAAAAGGGAGCGACTGCAATGTTGGTAGCAATGAAAAACAAAATTGGTTAAGATAAAAAAAACAACTTAATAGAATGAAAAATCCGGCTGCTGGGGGGGGGGGGGGTGCATATCACATGCTTCTGCTTCCTTTTGGCCTCATTTCGCCTTCTTTAACCAACTGAGAGAGTTTAATCCGCGTTCTTATTCGATTCATGACCAAACAGATAAACCGTTGGTTAAGAAATATTATAAAGTCAATTCTACCTTGGAGGTTGCAGGTTCGATCCCCGATGAAAGAACTTAAATGAACAAAAACGACATTTCGAAAAATGACATGGAATGTGGAAGGAAATCAGTCAATTCCAGTGGATGAAATAAAGGATTCGGATTGAAATTCACAGAAGATTACCAACTGCGACAAAAGACTCTTGAAGAAAGCCGTAGAGTACAACAACCGAAACGTGAAAAATGACACCAGAAAAAACGAAATCGTTTGTCAAAATAATTAGTTAAAATAGTACGGAAAAATGTTCAAGACGAGGTTTGTAGAACATTATAATGGTGTGTGTGTGTGTCTGTGTCTGTCTCTGTGTGTCTGTGTCTGTCTGTGTGTGTGTGTGTGTGTCCGAAACTTCACTATACCCCTAAGTTTTTTTTCTGGTCTTTTTCAATTTCAATCAATAAATTAATTTACACCGTTGATCCCATCTGTTTATTGATTTACATTCCACCCACCATTCTCACCCACTGCAGCAAGTGAAGGTCCAGCCCCCCCCCCCCCCTCAAAGATGGGGACTGGAGGGTTGCAAAAGTTGTCTCGTCCGGATCCGTAGCATTTCTAGGATAGGGGAATGCTCACGGATAAAAATCGAGGAAGTAATGTCTGGGAAGATGGCCTACCGAACAGAATACTTCACGGATCCGAGGAGGATATAAATTATTTGTAATTTTACTGTCCAATGTTCCTATATATATATATATATATATATATATATATATACAATGAAGGAGAGTGGAAAGGAATTAGAGAAAGCAAAAGCCAAATCAAAATTCAATTCAAAAGTTCAAAGCAAGGTATAATCCGCAAAAAGGCAATTTATTCAAGTTAAATTTTCCTTAAGCCAGGCTTTTCAAAGATCAAAATCTTATCATCAGAGGAAGTCGCTGGGATAGATAAGTTGGCAGTGGCCAAGATTTAAAATTTGAAAAAATGAAATAAAATAAAAATTGTAGGGAAGGAAACGTAGGGCAAAACTGTGCCAGGGTGCAAGCAAATGTCCGATTGCCCAAAAAGTCCGGTGTCGAAGAGTCCAGCGGAGAGGATACGATGTAGATAGGTAGGTCGTAAGAGGCACGAGAAGTAATGAGAGAAGTTTCAAAGTTAAACTCCAAGAAGCCACAACTTCAGGTACGGCGAAAATAGAAAATCCAGGAAGGGTAAAAAGTCCAATAAGAGGTACATTCGATGATGCAGGCAGGCGTCAGAGGAGATTAAGATGTAAAATATTCGCCATTAAAGAAACTTCCCGGGCAGAGATGACAAAGGAAAGTGTTTTAAAGTGAAAAAAGGGTCAGTGAGAATATTTAAAGTCTGCCCAGTTGAGAAAGCCGGCTATAAATGAAGAAAAGCAGAGACAGTGAAAACAAGAGTATAATATGCGACCAATGGGCAAGGGAGGAAACGGGTAAGTGGAATGTGGGAGGAGAAAGGGACGGGTACGAGGAAAGAGAGGGGGGAGGAGAAAGGGAGCGATGCGGTGAAGGAATGCGGATAAAACTAAGAGTGTGAAAGTAGGGGGGTGAAACATAAAGTTGAAATTGGAAGTTAGGCGAATTAGGATTCAACTAGAAAAGGGGAAGAAAGGAGTGGGGGTAAGTTAACGAATGTTAGGATAAGGGGTTAAAATATCAGAATATGTATAAGAACAGAGTTCGGGGGTTTAGAAGTTTAATCAAATGACCTTAGATATAAACAGTGAGGCAAGATATATATGAAGGGTAGGACTAGGAAAATGAGTTAAAAATTAAAAGAGTAAAGATAAAAAATAAAGATAAAAATAGTATAAAAAGTAGAAATAAGAAAATAAAAGAGTAAAGAATGAAAAATAGATAATAAGATTAGTCTTAAGCTCGCAGGGAAAATTGAGGATTGACCGAAAGAATAAAAAATATAATAAAAAAATAAAAAAATTAAAAAATAAGATACTAATAATAGAATGAGGGAAAAGTCGATAAGATTGGAGCTCAAGAATGAAAATTAGAATAAGGAAAAAGAAAAAGGAAAACAAGACCTAGAGAGGATATCCGGAATGGGAGTCTCCAAGGTGGAAAAAAATTTTATGGGTTAGTAAATAAGCAGTTACGGGATGCTAGTTCAAATAGATATGGGAAAATATAAACTTTGAAATTTAAAAAAAAGTTATATGGAGGTTAATTAAGAAAATTGTTAAATAGGTTAGTGGAGGCCGGAAGAAGTAAGAGATATACAAAGTGACAAAGGATTAAGCCAGAAGGAGAGTGGAGATCGCAGTTACAAGTAAATACTATAGGGGTTAAAAGATGTAGAGCTAGGGCGGGTTGGGGGTTGAGTAGTTTGAGAGAGATGTGCGAAGGGCGAGGTAAAACAAGGGGGGAATAATCGAGGCTATTAAAAAGTGAGAAGAATTAAAAACAGGAGGGGAAGAATAATTAGAGTGCACAGTGGAAGCAGTAAGGAGTTCGATATCGAGGTGTGCAAATGGGATATGGAGTAGATAAGGGTAAATAAAAGGGCTAGGATATAATATGAATTGAGTGGGTTAGTTATCACGTTGAAAGGGAAAAGAATGAAGAATGGAAGTGTTGAAGGGAAGCGGACGAATGCATTAAAAGAAGTTAAACGGGAAAGAAAATGGAAAGCCAAATAAAGTTATACAGTTAAGAAGGTTAAGTGGAAAGATTTAGGGGGTAATGGAGGAAAGGTGTTAAAACTAAGGGAAATGTGAAGCTAACGAAGTTTATGGGTAATTTTATTAAGTTAAGAGAAGGTTAAAGGGATGAGGGAGATATAAGTAGAGATTAAAGAACAACAGGAATTAGAACTATCAGAAAGGGGTTTCGAGATGTAAGGAGGGAAAATCCGAGATGAAGGGAGGGTATTTAATCAAATGGGGGAGGGGTGTCTGGGGGATTATTATGGTTGCTATACCTGAATTTACGTTTATGCCTGCAACTGGAGATAAGTTCATTCTTAGAATTAATAATATTTTTAGATTTAGTAGCAGTAGCTATCATAAAAGTTTCCAGAGTACAAAGTTGGCAATGGGATGCTCCAGGGGTATATGATTTGGACTTTTTAAGTATTGACCAGTGAAGTGAATAGGGAGTATTTTTGAGATTGAGGTTTCTAATTAGATTGGAAAGTGAAGTGCCTGTGCTGTTATCGCTGCTATTTTTAAAGGAATATATATGGTTAGAGATCCGGGTCTTTATGGGGAAAGAGGAACGCCCCAATATATGTGTGTATCTTGAAGGGTGGTGCTATAGTTGCATTGAGATTACTAATGGTATTAGAAGAGATTTGGGTTTGGAGATCCAAGTTATGCGAGGAAAGTTGTTTGGAGAAGTGGGGTGGAGCGGATATGGGGGAAATGTGAGTTGGCCCATGAGCACTATTTATTATTGGGGGTGCTTGGATAGAGGTATGGCTGTATAAGCGGGAGTTTAGAGTAGAAGCGGATTGGGGTTGCGGGGAGATCCGGAGTTCGGGTGGAGTATGGGAACTGTGATTACTCACAACATTGGTAGAGCGAGGGAATTGTTTAACAGTACAAGCGTATATTACGTCCTTCTGTACACAGTTGTTGTTAAGGGGACAATCTCTAGGTTTACGGCAGTTACAAGTGGTGAGGGATGTGGTGGGTGGTTGCTGTTGGATATGTTTGATTTTCCTATTGTTAGAGGTTATGATAGTTTGTTCAATATTGGGCATAGTAGAGTATGATATTTTAATAGAATTTTTGTTAAGGATAGTGCTATATCTGTGGGGATGCTTAAAAGATCTGTCTAAGATTTGGAAAAATTCTTTAGGTATATTGGTTTTAACATTACTGCTGAAAGGCGGATTAAACCAAATGTTGTTCTTTCTTCTAAGTTTTTTTCTTTGTTTATGCGAATGTGGGTCTACCCGATTATCAATATCTTTAGTTCCTATGGGCTTATTAGAGTGTGTTTTGATTATCTTAGGTGCTGATGAGTTAAACTTTTTATTTCTGTGTGTGGTCATGTTGTGAGTAATAATGCCTGAAGATTTGTTAACTTGAGTAAGGGGGTTGCAGTTATATTTAATTTTGTGATTGTAGCCTGAGTTAAGCAAAGCATTATTGTAAAAGCTAGAATTTTGATCGAAGATAGATTTATTCGCAGATAGCTTAGAGATTCTATTAGATACTGAGGGGACTATTGAGTTTAGTATGGATTTAGGGTGGTTAGATAGGCTATGTACGTAGAAAAGGGTTAAGTTAGGTTTATGGTATGGGCTGAAGGTTCCCGAGTTAAGATCTAATGTAAGGTCAAGAAAGTTAGATATTCTTTTCTCAGGTTCCACTGTAATGGTCAAACCAAAGTTTTTAAAGAAGTTATGCAGGTTTTTGATAGTGTTGTTATATTGTCTCGATCTCTCCCCAGACACAAACAGGGCAGCGTCCCTATACAACCCACCCTGTAAGTGTCCAAAATTAAACCCCAATTCTCTCATCAAGTACAAACCTACCAGGTCAGTGACCTGGGCAGAGTCTGAGACCCCCATGGTAATGTCAAAGTTATTGGGGGTGTCCTTCCTAGTCCAAAGCTTATTATCAAATTCTAGTAGGGATCTTCTGGCTAATATTATTAGTTTAATCTCTATGTCAGTAATGTCAGAATTATTTTTGGCGAAGATTAATGCTTTGTTAAGTAAGATAGGGGAAATGGATTGGTAATAATTATTAATGTCGAATGTTATGAAGTTCAAGTTAGGTTTAGACTTATCAATGAGGTTAAGGAACCAGGTAGTAACCTCATCAGAGGATTGCCAAAGAGTGTAACGAATTTTTTCTTTCAAGGTAGGGATAATTCTATCCAAGATTTTCTTGCTTATGATGCCTAGGTCGGATTTAGAGGGGCATATTAGTCTGATGGTAGGGTTTTCTTGGAAATTATTTTTGTGATCCTTCAAAGTAAATCTAGGTATTGCAGGGGTTAAAATTTCTGCGTAGTTGAGGACATTCAAAGATGTTAGTATGGATTTAGCCTCATTGTTTATACTAGCCAGGGTATCGTAAGATGTGCTTTTGTAAGATTTCTACCTGCTCTATCCTGGATATTGAGCTGTATACTCTTCACAATAGGGTTTTACCTTTCCTAAAAGTTCGCTTTTAGTACACCTCTTTATATATATATACATATATATATATATATATATATATATATATATATATATATATATATATATATATGTATGCACTAGTTTTGTAGATATTAACAGTAATTAATTGAAACGATTTAATAAAAAGGATAAAGTACCAAAACCTTTCTTAAGAAATGATGTTCATTAATTTTCAAGGGAGGTAATTTAAATGAAAACTAATATATCTTAGCTGGCTAGAACGAAAGATATACCGACGAGGCGTAAGAATAGTATGAAAGGTTCATAAAGAGAGGGGAAAGTAAGTGTCTCTCTCCCTCAACGGATACAGATGCAGAACCTCGCTTAACACTTCAAATATATTCTATTTTGATGAAATTTAAATTGTGTGTATAAAATTCCACAGGGAAGACAATGGAAGAGTTTCCGAATCTGTACGTGCCCATCAATGTACCCCCGCTAATGGAGGTAGGGGCAAAAACGTCTTAAAACTTCAAATATGTATACTCGATTTTAATTAAATTCAAACCAAATGTACAGAGGTTGTACAAAATAATGGAAACACAGTGTTAATTTTCATCAATTTGAAAACACCGATAAGAATTGAGCCAAGAATAGCAAAGAGTAAAGAAAAAAAATTACCAAAATGTTGGTTTCATTTTTATTTTTTAAATTTTTTTTTTTTACTTATGTTTATTCTTGTCCTGAATTAATTGGTTACATTTATTTTTTATTTCAGAAAGTGCACATCAGTAAGAAAAGTTCAAGTGACAGATCTATCAGATTTCCAAAGAAGGCAGATGGTCGGTGCCCGTATGGCAGGTGCTCCTGTAACGGAAGTGACTGAGATGGTGGCCGTATCGAGAAGCTTATAAAAAAGAACGGAAAACATTCACCTCTAAACAAAATTCTGGAATAAAGCCGAAGCTGTCTGAAAGAGATCGTAGAGCCCTTGTAACGATTTTGAAGAAAGAACACAAAAACACGGCACCCAAAATACAGCAGAGCTTAACAATCATCTGGATAATCCCGTTTCAACAAAAACTGTTCGCCGAGAGATTCACAATGGCTGGATTTCATGTGAGGGTTCCAAGGTGTTTCAATTATTTTGTCCAACTCCTGTATTTCACAGTTTATCAATTTTCAAATGAAATCAAAGTAGAATTGTGGTAGTTGTTGTACCCAATGGGTCTCTAATTCACTTTCATCTCACAGAGGACTGAGTTAGATACAATGTCGGTTTTTAATGTGGGAAGAAATCCAACTTCCCCCAAAAAGGGGCAGTCTTGTTTAGGACAAAAATTTTAATTGTTTGAGTCTCAAAAGATTTATCCTTCACTGATAGAGGACAGAAAGGATGAAGTGTAGTATCAGAACAGATACTACATTTTGCTTTATTAATTTGCGATAAAGTAAAACACTTAACATTGTAACAAATTAGGTACAAGGCCATCAAAAATGTGGGTCGTTGGTCATCGTTGGTCAAAATAAACAAGATTGACTCCTACTCTTGACTAAAAACATCTGTTACTACAATACCACATTCACTTGGGGGAATTCTACTTAAATATCCAAATGTATTTGAAACTTGAAGAATTTTATTTTTCATAAATATATTTATATACAAGTTCATTTGCAGTGGGGAGTGGGACAACAACAAAAAATAGTAAGACCCTCCCAACCCTTTCTAAATAATAGATCGCCCACTTTTTCCGAGTTGTTCAGAACCAAAAACAAACAGACCAATCTCTAAATGGGAGTGTAAAAAAAAAATAGGGATTGAGTTTTGGGAAATGGATGGTGTTCTTCCAAGATAAGTACAATTTGGGGGATCGCGAAAGCAAATGTTGGAAAGTGGGCATTGTGGAGGATCTCTATTAAGGGGGGGGGGGGGCTCATTCACTTCACTAGCTAATAGGCACATTTACCCGAAGGGATAGGGTCCGACAGTGTGCCATGCTCAGGCAGGGAATACTTTTCGTACACACAAGCTCGCTACTTTTATCCACCTTTCTTGTTGAGTTCTGAAAAATGTAATCTCTTCTATCAAATCTGATCCTGGACCTTCAGTTAGTGCTTAAAGAACACAATCAGATCCCGATCAGAGGAAGATCCAACCCTTTGGGTTCCTCTCAGACGAGACATCTAAACCATTTGCACTATGAAGAGAATTGGGAGAAACACCATTCTACACTTGTTTCAAGCCAAAAGGCCATGGCAAACTTCTCACACCTGACATTATCCTATATGACTACAAAGCCACCATCTGCCCATTCATCGAGTATCGTTGTCACATCTGGGCTGGTGCACCATCCACTAGTCTCTCCCTCTTAGACAAGGTTAAAAACAATCTAATAGGTCCCTCACTATCCACCAATCTTTAACGCCTGTCCCATCGACGCAATGTTGTATCCTTGTGCTTATTTTACAAGTACTTCAATGGAATGTGATCCGATGAACTTGCTACTTTGGTGCTCCCCTCGACGTAAATACATTCGACCAACCCATTAATCAGCTAAATCCCATCCATTCACTATGGAGGCCTCCAGATGCCGGAGAGCCTTCTACTCCAATAGCTTCTTTTCTCGAACTGCCGGCCTTTGAAAGTCCCTCTTTCTCCGAACTGTAGAAATTTAAAACTAATGTGAACAAGCATCTCGCTGCACAGCTCCCAATTTAGGATGACCCCCTAAACTTTCACCCTAATTCTCAGTAGCCCCTTACGTCTACAGTGGCAACTTGCCTTGTTTGGGGTGAACAAGTTTTAGAAGACGTGGCACAAGGCTGGAAGGTGGGGATAGTAGGTCAGCGCACAAGAAGTAATGGACTCAGGCCCTCACAAAAATGCCTAAGCAGCCCCGTCAGCATTTTCTGCTAAAGGCGCCTCAGGCAATTGACCATAAACCAACCCCTTCTCAAAGAGAGATTGTAAAGTCTGGGAGGGTGGACTGCCTAGGACCACTCAGAACAAATACGTCAACCTGACAGACCAGGATGAGAAGATGCCGCAATGACCCACCCTCTGTCGGACTAATCAGCGAGGACGTACCCTCCACTGGTAAGGATGTAGAGGCCAACAAGGCCTAATGTCTCATGGATATGTCTAGTATACAATAAAATAGAGGTTCAGTGTGAATGGGGTGGCTAATTTACGTATTGTTTTTGTTTTTAAATCGATTTTAAGAAACAATTTCAAAATATTGATTTTTAATCGTTTTGCGGATGAAACTTCAACGAAAAAAAAACAAAAACAAAAAAAAACGGAAATAATTTTATTATTTACTTTATCTAGTTAAGATAAGAGTGGTTTGGTTTGCAAACATCCTGAGGTGGGGGTGAAGACAGGGAGAGCATGTGACAGAACCCTCCCCTCCCCCCCAACCGGATTTTCCTTTCTGCATATTTGTTTTCATAGATATTGCTATCAAAGTTCGAATCATTATTATCACATGATGAACAAAGTTTGAACTTTGCAATGTTGTTGTCACAGACACTCCTCCTCCTCTTCCTCTTCCGCCTCCTCCTCCTCCCCTACTCATGTAAACAACCGTAAAAGAATCGATGGGAGGGAGGGGGTACAATATGGTAATGGTGACCAGATCTTCCTTGTGTGCATGTGTGTCCTCCCCCTCCACAAATTATGAGGAGTGGGGGGTAATCCTAATCTTAACCTATTTTTTAAGTGGGGAAGGAAACAAGATAATGGGAAGGGTTTACAAATTGTCATTTCGAAACTGCATGTCAAACTTTGGAATTGGGGGGGGGGGGAGAAGGTGGCGGTAGTGCGTGTGTGGGTATATAACACCTTTGCTTCCAGGATTAATTGCAACTCTTATATAACAAACAAATCTTCATCAGATCTGATATATTAATCATGAGTCCAAAAAGTCCAAAAAGTCCAAAACGAGGTTGGATGTACAACTGGAATTTTTTTTTTTTTACACATCAAATTTTTATTTTTGAAGAAAAATATCACTGAACAAGTGTTAAAACGGAGTTAGGGTTCGTTAAAATTCATTATCGCTTTAATCAAATTAATGATTTTCGTGATTCAATCAATTAAAATGTTAACTTGTCTACTTATTTTCTTGCATTCTGATTGGATAAGCGCTTTAGCATTTTCCGTCCGTCTACGTAAACATCCAGAAACTACAGATGCCAAGTAGATTTTAGGTTGGGTCCTAATCTGGACAAATCTCTACAAAGCCACCATCCGCCCATGCATGGAGTATTGTTGCCACATCTGGGCTGGTGCATCATCTACTAGTCTCTCCCTCCTTGACAAGGTCCAAAAAGAGTCGCCAACCTAATAGGTCCCTCACTGTCAACCAAGCTCCAATCCCTGTCCCATCGCCGCAATGTAGCATCCTTGTGCTTGTTTTACAAATACTTCAATGGATTATGCTCCGATGAATTGGCTACTCTGGTGCCCCCTCGACGTAAATTCACTAGACCAACTCGACAATCAACTAAATCCCATCCATTCACTGTGGAGATCCCCAGATGCCGGAGAGCTTTCTACTCAAATAGTTTCTTTCCTCGTGCTGCTGGCCTCTGGAACTCCATCCCCGCCTCCTGTTTCCCCGACAGTACTGACATGCAGAAATTTAAAATTAATGTAAACAGATATCTCGCTGCGCAGATCCCAGTTTAGGTTGACCCCCCAACCTTCTCCCCTTTTCTTTCTTCTCAGTAGCTCCTAACGTCTACAGTGGCGGTCTGCCTTGTTTGGGGTTAAATACGTTAAAAAAAATTTTTTTTTAAAGTGGGATCGTTATTTCTGCCTCTTTAACATCGGATGTACCACCACCTGAATTGGCAGTGGAATAAGGCAGCTCATCCAAGGAACATCCGTCCTCTCCCTCACTTTCAGATGCAGAACCACTACTACTTGCATCGGAATCTGGTTCTCTCCATTCAGTACTCTCTGATGATGTGTCATCACTGTCCTCCACTACCGGTGCTAAACTGAGACGTGGGCGCACGTCTCCTACATGGACAGTGAAGAAAGGTAAGATATTGCTTAATGGCACATCAACCGTAAGAGTCATTTCATGCCATGAATGTAGAAGGAACTATCATTCATTTGAGTCTTAAGTCAGTGGGTCATTAGTTAAGAGCTTTGGTATTTTGAATTGTTTAAGGATAGATGCATCTTGTTGCCCCTGTTTTAGGGCCTAAATTTCAATTTTGGTTGTTTTGTTTCTTTTGAGTTCCAAAAGGTTTATTTTTTTTAGAAAATGCAATATTTTTGTAAGGTGTCACTCTTTCAAATAATGTTTTTAGGCTTCCTATGGGTATTTTAATATTTTTAATGTGTGTTTTATAGTTAGTTGATGGTCAAATGTTCCGCATTGAGGTGCGATTTCTGCTTCAAATCATGAGTCTTGTACGACCAATTGGGATTCTGGTGAATTTAGTGTCTAAATTTCGTTTTGGTATTATTTCTCTGTCCTGCCCAACATTTGCATGAATGTCTTTAAGTTTGCTGTTCTGTTTCTCGTCCCATACTTTTTGCTATTTGGTTCTAATATACGAGTTCATTTTGTTTTTTCTATCTGTGTACGGGATCTTATGTTTGCTGGCATCAGATTTGTTGCGTCTTTAGCTAGTTTGTCGGCTTCTGAATTTCCTCTTATGCCGACTTGGGACCCATGCTAATATTATTTATTTATTGTTTTCCGTTTGGTGTTTGTATATTTCCATGATTTCCTGGATGAACGGGTGGTTTATATTTCTTTCTTTTAAAGCAATTAGGCTGGACATGGAGTCGCTGAAAATGATGAATTTGTTTTTGTTAGATTCCTGGACCAATTCTAGTGCCATCTTGATGGCTTGTAATTCCGCGGTGTAAATTGATGCACCATCTGGTAATCTAATTTATTGTTGGGTATCTTGCATCTTTGCTGTGGCTCCCACTCTTTTTGTGTAGATGGGCATCTATGAGAGGGGTATTTGTCCCGGAGTTCTAAAAATTTGCTTTGGTATATTTGATTGTTTGTGCGTTTTTTTTAATGTTTTTAATGTCATATCAATATGTGGTTCTGGAATTGTCCATGGCGGAATGCTTTCTATTTTGTGGGTTAGGATATTTTGGAGGTGTTCATACCCTTCTTGGATAGCTTTTTGGAGGCGGTATCTTAGTTGTAGAAATGTTCGTATTTTAGTATGAATACTTTTTCGTAAGCAGGGTTATCAGGGGTACTTTTAGGGTGTATTGGAGTGAGAGTGTTTCCCATCTCAGGTGGAGGGGGAGTTCATTTGCTTTAGTGTGTAGGCTATGAATGGGAGAAGTTTGGAAGGCCCCTAGACAAAGTCTAAGGGCTTGATTCTGTATGTTTTAAAATTTATGTAGGTATGATTTTCTAGCTGAGTTGTAAATAGTCCAATTTAGATCTTATAAGTGCTCTGTATAGTAAGAGCATGTTTTTTGTCTGCTCCCCAGTTTGTGTGAGAAATAATTTTGAGAATGTTCAGTGCTTTTTGGCATTTTTTTGTTTGTCTATATGTGCTCTGAAGTTGAGTTTGTTGTCTTGGATTATACCCAGATATTCTATTTCTTGTGCCATTGGTATTGTATTGTTACAGTAGTAGTGGATCGTGGTGATATTCTTTTTTTTGGAGAAGATGAAACCATTTTCGTTAGTCTATTTTTCAATTTTGTTGAGGCATTCTTGCATTTTCTTTCAATTGTTGTCATACTAGGGGATGAGCAGATTATTGAAAAGTCATCTACAAAGAGAGATTTATCGATGTTTGGAGTTACTACTTTGTTTATTTTCAGGAGGAAGAGTGTGACAGATAAAATGCTGCCCTGGGGTACTGCCATCTCCTCTTTATATAGATCAGATTTATCCTCTCCTAGGTGCACTTTAAATGTTCACACTTTAAGAAAGTTTTGCATAAATAAGGGCATTTTGCCTCTGATGCTCAGGGTGTATAACTCTTTCATTATGCCATATTTCCATGTGGTGTTGTATGCTTTCTCCAGATCGAAAAAGACCGGCACCACATGGTGACCTCTGACAAGACCGTCGCGTATGAATACTTCTATTTTAACCAGTTGATCAATGGTGTTTCTTTTTTGCCTATATCCACATTGATGTTTGTCGAGTATTTGGTTTTTTTCTCAATGCCATATGAGGCGATCATTCACTAACCTCTCCATGATTTTACAGATGCAGCTGGTTAGTGAGATAGGTCGGTAATTTATTGGATTTGAGAGATCTTTGTCTGGTTTTGGAATTGGTATGATTGTGGAGTTGAGTATGTTCAGTAGAATGTTTAGTGAGGTTTCTGGGAGCTGTTTTTGATAGTGGATTTCGTCTGGTCCGGTAGCAGTGTCCTTGCTTTTTGTTTAGGGCTCTTTTAAGTTCAGATATTTTGAATTGTGCTTTATATTTTTCTGAGCTGTTTGACATGAAGTTAAGTTTTTTCTTTTTTTGTTTCCTTTTTTAAGTCTTGGGAAATAGAGTTGTGATGTCGAGGTGAGGAGTTTTACTGAATTCTTCAGCAAATTGGTTTGATATGTCTTTTTTGTTGGTGCATTTTTCACCATTTGGCTTTTTTGATGTATGTGGCAGGGAATTGGGATTGTTTTCCATTAACTTCTCTAACCATGTCCCATACTTTTTTGATGAGTGTTTTATTATTCAGTTTGGATACGTAGTCTTGCCATGTTTTCTTGTTTTGCTCTTTTGGTTGTTTGTTTTGAACGAGCTTGGCGGTAGTTTTGTAGGTTAGTCATAGTCAGGTTTAGTCTGAAATGTTTTCTAACTGTTTCTTTACATTCTTCGGCAAACTATGGTTTGTGTTTGCTGTTTCTTTTGGTAATCTTTATTGCTATTTTGAGCAATCTCTGGGTGAAGGCCGTTGATGGGTCGCTCCTCCAGTAGCCCATCATTTTTATGAGTTTCGCAGAGAGTTTGCAATGTTGGCCAGTCAGCTTCTTTCAGCTGCCATTTTGCTGTTCTGTTTTCAGATGTGGGTTAGTTTGTTTTAATACAAATTGGGTAATGGTCACTGCCACATTGTTCATCGTATACGCTCCAATTAAAATCAATATATATATATAGTGGCGGAGGTTGTTCCAGTGGAGGGGTGAAGGTGTTTTATGATAGATTATATGACTTTCCCATTGTTATTTGATTGATTGTTTTCCCACATATCGCTATGGGTATTGAAGTCTCCTAGGATGAGGAATGGTGTTGGGAGTTGTCTATTTCTATTCTTTCCAATTTGTGTTTTCGTAGTATGTAGATGGAACAGACTGTTACGGTTTGTTGCAATGGCTTAAAGTTCTGTATTTAAGTTGAGTTTTTCGTGTGGTATTTTTGATGAGGATGGTTGTACTACCTATGAGTCTGTGATCCGTTTGTGATAGGTTGATTTTGTTGAACATTTTGTATGCTTTGAAGGACAAGTTATTGTTGTGTTTTAATAAAGTCCCTTGTAAGCATATGATGTTCGGGTTGTGATTTTAAACGAGTCGTTTTAATTCTTCTGAATTTGGTTTTAGTCCTCTGCACTTCCTTGTTTTTGGAATGCTTCTTTTATTTCTTTCTCTGAAGTTTTGATAACCCCTTTTTGAGGAATTGAAGTATTCGTGAGGGGAAACTTTGCACTTAAATTTGTGGAATTCTTTTAGTTTTAGTAGATTATTACTGTCTGGTTGATTATTTGTTTCGATGAGTAAATTTCCATTTCTCATCTTTTTTAACATTTACAGGTTTACTTACTATGGGAGGAAATCACTTTCTCAATGAGAAAGGGTGAGATTTCGGTCATTTTTTTGTCTCTAGAGATTCTACTACTAAGAATCTCGGGAAATTCTTTTGTCTTTCTGGGGGAGTGTTTCTCTGTGTGAGAAGGACTGGGTCCTCGTCAGAGAGATCCGCCAGCTCAGAGTAGGCTCTTTTATATATTTTTTATGAAATGTATTTAGAGTATTTAAGTTAGTATCCATATGGAATTTGTGTTTTTAATTTTAATCACCTCTGCGCCCACCCAACTAAAAGCCCTATATCGGATGTGCTAGGGCGAAACCAGGGATACAGGGTGGTATACACGATGTTCGTGTAGGTCCTGAGCACCTGTTCCATTGATCATTTCGCTAAGTCTATTTTAGTACTCTTTTGTAGAGAAATGTTAGATTTTGGCAGCCGTGTCATGGCCTATTCTCACCTCGTCATTTGACCCTTGGTCACCGTTTTTCACACAAATGGTGGGGCTTGACGTGACCAGCCGATTGATTGGATCGGGCCTCCTCTCCCATCGCCCGTCTAGCCCAGGTATTGGCCAAAGTGGAGTATTGCCGTGTACATAGCAACTACTTTTCCAGGTTATGAACTGCTCAGCCACCAGGATCCCACCCTTGAACATCACAGGTTGCCACCCACGAAAAACTGGTGGCCCGATCAGGAGTATAAAAAAGGAAGGAAGAAAGAGATAAAGAAGAAAGTGAATTGTTGTTTTTGTTTTGTAAAACATGATTGAAAAAAACAAAAACTTCAATGTTAGATGCATTTTTTTGGTTATAAAGTCAGTATCTTCAGACAGCCTGATCTGGTAGCACGAGCAAAAGTAATGAAAAGTTTATTGCAATGTCTCATTAGTGACATGTTATCATCAAGAATCAAACTCTTTCTTTGGTGATTTGACGAATACGCGTCCAAAACTTTGCAGCCATCACATAGTTGTGATGTAAGCAGTTCTGACTATGAACAGAGGAAGCTGATTCTATTTCCAATGCTTCTACACAATACCAACCGAACTAAACTAAATTGGCAAAATAACACTAAAAGGTTAGTTTAAGGTTAAGTTAGAGTAAAAAGCAAAAAAAAAAGAAGTTTAGTTAATACTATATAGAATGTTCGGTGAAGTTGGTTAACTTTGCCTTTAGTGGCAGTGTTTAATGAAAATTGGACAAGTACTAACATTTACTTGGATACCTATTTCTTAAAAGTACCTTTTCTTGTTTTGAAAAAGCACTCCGCCGGATCCTCTGCACCACTCTAAAAGAAAAATGTATAGATAATGTTATTTTTCAGAAACTTGGTACACAATGTTATTGTGGAAAGTTACTCATTCGTTTGTGATGATCAGAACTGGAATATTCTTTTACTTGATTCAGAGATACTGGTAGTGTCGGTCTGTTAAGCAATTCCAAACTGAAAAAGAAAAAAAAGATATTGTTTACTAGTAAAATAGTTAAGAAAGTTACGATGAACAACGTCTGCATCAACTTGTTATATATAAAACAGAAAAAGTAATTCATATAATAAAATCAGGTTTTGTAGTGATAAACATAACCTACCATCAAAATATTCTTTGCCTGATGTAATTTGTTCATTCATGTCGAATTAGTGTCTGCTCAGATGGAAATTCGTGTTGAGATCTTCATTTGCAGAGTAACTCAATGTAAACTGAAAACATGTAAAACATGTAAAAACTGAGTTATGCATAAAACAGATAGTGTATGTTAAAATAAACTAAACTGATTAATATGCCAAAATCCTATATCGGTTCGACAGATCTCGTTTGTTACTTTAGAGCATGACGTCATCTTCCAGTTCACTCGCACAGTCATCGTAATCGTAAACTATATTATGATGGCCGTGCCTCTGACCTCCTTTACGATGGCCATGGTTTAACTCTAGAAGCACCAGATATATATATATATATTCGGATTGTTAGCCTGGACTTAATGTTAGTGTTTGCGTTAATATGAAGGGCATGTTTATTTTTGTTTGTAGTAAAACTGTCTTTTCCCAACAAAAATGGCCGACAGTAAGGAAAGTGACTATTTTTTTTCCTACTCAGGTTAATCAGCCTTGAAATTCATTCATGATTCCTTTTTTTGTTTTTTTTAAAGATATTTCACCCCAAACAAGGCAGGTCACCACTGTAAGACGTAAGGGGCTACTGAGAATTAGGGAGAAGGTTTTGGGTGTCATCCTAAGTTGGGAGCTGTGCAGCGAGATGTCTGTTTACATCAGTTTTAAACCTCTGCATGTCAGTACAGTCGGGTGTTATTTTCCATGGCAATCGGTGGTTGAAGAGGTTTCTTGTAGTTATTGAAGGAAAGTAGCTTTGACAGCATTAAAAGTTACCAACCATTTCTGCCCCCAATCCACTACAGCCTGGATGTCACTTTCTAAGGATTCAGCCATTGCCTCGAATATGTATGCGTCCGTTTTGCCCACATGATGAGAGTAGAGCGTTGTGTCGTCAGTAAATATACCTATCTCAGACTCAACCTCATCAGGTAGGTCGTTTATGAAAATCAGGAACAATAATGGATCCATGGGGTACACCTGCATTTATGTCATGTTGCTTAGATGAGCGGCCATCGAGGACAACTTGGATCTTTCTTTTGGTTAGGAAGGATCTAATTATAGTAAATATTCGTCCAGTAATACCGTATGAGTGAAGTTTTAGTAGGAGCCCCTTATGCTATACCTTGTCAAAGGCCTTGAATATATCAAGCGCTACTGCCCTAGCTTCACCTGCCTTGTCCAGTGTATGTATGATATATGCGTTCAGAGATGACCATTAAGATATATGCAGTAGATCGTGTTTGTCTAAATCCATACTGGCGGTCAAAAAAAAGTTTAGCATTAACTAGGTGTCGGACTATCGCTAGATTGATTAAGGATTTAAAGATGTTAGCAAAGATCGGGAGTAGGTTGATTGGGCGATAGTTGTGAGAATCTGTTCTATCCCCAGAATTCTTGAAGAGGCAATTTTCCAGCTATCAGGGAAGCAAGATTCAACAAGACACTTGTTGTAGAGTTTGGAGAGGACAGGGGCCAGTTCTGCAGAGCATTTCTTTATTACTATTACCGGTATAAGATCGGCCTCACCAGCTTTGGATGTGTCAAGGTTTTTTATGATGACCCTGACCTGAGCTGAGGTGATGACCAGGTTTTCAAGTGTGGCTTCATTCCGCAATGGGAATTTTGGGAGATGGTGGTTTGCTGAGTTCAAAGTGGAGTTTGAGCTGAAACGCTGGGCAAGTAGTTCAGCCTTATCAGCTGCCGTGCAAACGACATCATTGTGGTTTGACAGCGAGGGAACTGTTGATTGTCCACTGTACACCACACTATTATAGATTTTCCAGAAATCGCGAGTGCCTCGTTTCTGTGACTGAATGCGTTTTTTGGTTATTTCTGCATACCTTCTCTTTGCTTCACCTATCACTGCCTTACTTGATTTCTTGATTCTATGAATTTCTGTCTATTCGCAGTTGACTTTTGGCGAACAAACTTTCGGCATGCTTGCCGCCTCTCAGCAATTGCAGCTGCACATTTCGAGGTGAACCATTGAGGGGAATGGGGTTTGCTGAAGAATTTTTGCATGGGGACATAGGCTTCAATGCCTGCTTTGACCCATTCGTTTAACTCATTTGCACACTGATCAGCAGGGAGTGAGAAGGTTTCAGTCTATGGGGCATCGCTGATGTGATCTCTGATGGACTCAAAATCAGCCTGCTTGTAGTATCTCGTTGTTTTGAGCAATTTGAACAAGTTTTTAGGGTGATAGCAATCATAACTACAACTTGATCAGCGTTCCCGAGTGGGCTATGGGCTTCAGTCACTCGGGCAGTGAGGTCAGCAACAGGTCGAGAAGTGAGGCTAGCTGGTCCATACGATCGGGGATGCGGGTCGGAAAATCGACAGTCTGTGAGAGGGAGTGAGCTAAGGAGAAATTATACGTAGAGTTACCGGCTGCGTCAGTAAGGCTGAAGAATCCCAGCCAGTCACTGTGGTCTGCATTAAAATTCCCAAATGCATGTATCTAGGCATTCGAGTCAATTAAGAATGCTCTATCTATGCTTTCAGAGGCAAAGTTTAGCAGCGTACAGTCCTGGGTCGAAGGTGAATGGTATAAGAAATATAAGTATCTAACGCTGTAATGTAAAGTCAATCTAAAGCACGTGTAGGCTTGGTCATCGGATTCTAACCTATGTTCTCTAGTCAGGGGGAGGGTGTTCCGAACATAAACTCCTAGCCCGTGCATATGTTTGTCAGAGTCTTTACGGTAAAGAGGGAAGTAGTCAGTCATGTCAAAGTGGTGAGAGGAGGTTTAGAATTGAAGGTTCGTTTCACTTAGTGCTAGGATATCCGGCAAGTTTTTCAGGAGAAATTTTCTACGTCGTTAATGTTGGTTCTAAGTCCCGGAATTTTAGTGAATGCGAATCTCAGGGGAAGAGGCGAAGAAGTTTTGTGTTGGGTGTCTTGTTTAGGGTTGATTTTTGCAATGTCATGTCTGTCTTTGATAGAGTGGGGTGGACATAGTGGGTTCATGTTAGGTGCCAAAAAGCTCACACAACTAGTCCATTAGTTGCAGCCTGGTCCATGGGGGTTGTGGCCTCAGGAAAGCCCACCAGGGATAACTGTAGGGTCCCTTTCCATGAGCAACATGGCACATACAGCTACCCATGTATTATACAACTGTTGATGGAGCAGCCGTTTTTTAGTGCTACCTGAGATTTTGGGCTCCTGTCCTGTCAGTCGGAAACAGAAGCCAGACAAGCTGTCTAACCTGTACGCTCAACCTGTCGGAACAAGAGCGACCCAAACCGGTCATGTAAGACTTAGTGATGAAAATACTTTCCCAAGTTGCCCAGATAGACAGAAAGAGAGACGGCGTTCATTGTCCTAGTCAGGAAACAAGGCTCGGTACTTGGTGCCTTTGAGGCATTCCAGTCCTTGTACCTCTGCGCCTGGCTAATAGACAGAGAAGGCTGGGTGATAGGCAGAGCCAATCTACTCATACCGAATATTTTGTTCGAGATTCCAGCTCTAGGAAGGTTGTCGATCAGGACTAATGAGGCCACCCTCCCCAACGGTTTGCTGCCAAGGTTTTATTATCAGAGTTTTCCTTCTCTTTGTTGGATGGCCTGACAAGGTCTATGGATCCAACACATCGAGAGGGGATTGCCTGCGTCCGTATACTAGTCGGCTATTTCTGTGCCCCCGCAGGTAGGATGAAATTTAAGAACAAAAAACCTATATATATATATATATATATATATTAATTGTATGACATAATAACATGAGAAATTAATCAGATTTTATTAAAGTTACAAAACAAAGAGTGATACTGCGTCCTTAACTCATGAGTTTTCAAAGAAAATCTTCTCCTCAGAGGACCATTACCGCAATTACATTACTGCAGGTAATAAAAATTAAGCTTTGAAAATATATAAAAAATACATGGAAATATATAAAAAATATATTGGCCAAAAACAAACTTTTTTGTTAAACTTATATACAGTTCATCCATGTCATAAAGTTTAAACCAAGAATGTCAAAGGTGGTGAATGGTAGTCCAAAAACGAAAAAGTAATCCAGGCAGGAAATTTGACAGATTTGAAGAGTGTATTCAGGGTGTATGCAAATTAATAATAAAAACCATAGAAAAAGCAAAATCATACAAAAAATGAGTATTTAAAGGAGAAGATTTTCTTTGAAAAATCATGAGTTAAGGACGCAGTATCTCTCTCATATATATATATATATATATATATATATATATATAAAGCCTTACATACAAAATATATATACACCCCTTAAATACCTATCCATTGCCTCTCTTATCTCTCTTTTGCATACAATCCATTGACTCTGTGGCCGCTTCGCTCTATCGACAATCTTTTTCTCATAGATTCCATTAACTCAATTTTGAGCAAACATATTAATGCTGTTCCCAATCCTAACTTCAGTTATATATTAAATTATCTTATTTAGTCATGCATAACTGGGAAATCTATAAAGTCTTTAAACATTAAACTCTGAAATACTATAATTGTCCGGATTATTTCATCTTAAACACGTAAATTTCCAATTTCCAATCGTCTGAGCCCGTATTTCCCAATTTGAACCCTTTTAAACTTTCAGAATTATATATAATTTTGTATAAAAATCTGTTTAAATACGGGGACACTCCCCCTCCCGAACTGTCTACTTACTGACCTGAAACGCTACTGTTTAAGCTTATTGAAACCCCGCCACAACTCACTGAAGCCAGCCCTGGAATTGATGAGATGTAACTAAACAAAACCTTCAGCTACCCTACTCCTAGCATCATCCATAGTTCCATCCACTAAACTAAACCTCCTCATCCACTCCCCTTATCTCTCACTCCTTTCCCCAGTTGTTACTGGCTTTGTCTCCGACCAGAAATCCCACTCTCTTTTCTTAGATTCGATCGAAGTTACTACTGAAATTCCCTAATGCCTGCTTATAATAAAACTACACTCCTAAAAACACATTTTCATTCTCGGTCCACGGAAGTATTTTAAAATGGCTCTAATTCTCAAAATTATATCGAATAAGTTCTTCCCATCTACGGTTGAACTAAACATCTTTCTATTGGATTCACTTCATTTTGAACATTTTTAATGCTGTCTCCACGTAATCCCTTTTTCCATCTTTAAATCTTTCTTCACCGGACATTTTATCAACGGATATTCACCAACTGGACAGACTCCATATTTTGATAACCTTTTTTACACGCACACTCTTACTTTTCATGTTTCTGAAATTTTTCAAATTTTTAATTTTGGCTATTCCACTGCACACTTATCTATCTATGTAATTCCTTTGATAAGATTTTAATCTTTGAAAAGCCTGGATTAAGGAAAGAAAAATAAACATGTTTTTATCGAGTACACCTTGCATTGAACAATCGAAGATGAAATAGATTTGTCATCCATACATCTTTATCTCTCTTCCTTCATTTATCTTTATGTCTAGCCACCGCCTTCTAGAGATAATGAAGGACTAAAGATAGGTTCCCCTCTCACTCTATCATAAGTAAAATTTATTGTGGGGACATTTAACCGGCCATTATGGTGTGTAGGAGGGTTTTATCTACTATTGTGTAGGTCCGACGAGGGGGCACTTAGCTATGACGTTACAGTATAAAAGGCAATTTAGTAGTGGTGCTACAGATCGAACTACCTGAAAAAAATTGTTTAAATAAGAAGTAGTCATCGCATCGTAAATACATGGATTATTTAAGACAAAGACAGTTCAGAAATAAGAAATTAAGAACTTAGCTGTTTTTTTTAATTAATTTCGCCTATAAGCTTCAGTTTCAATTGAGGTCTCCATTCGTTGTCGGTGGCAGATATAAATATGTCTCAACTCGTGGCTCTTTAAACTAACGTCAGGCTAGTGCGTTTGGGTGGGACTTCACCTTCTTTTTTAACTACATTTGATAGTGGATTCTTTCCCCCTTTTTTCTGTTTTAGACATTGAATAGTTTTTCAAAGTGGTATATATTAATTTAACCCCGCTGCAGGAGATTAGACACAAGGTCAAGGGAGGTTTTGAAGAGACGGTACACTAGATGAAGTGTACTCTGCCTTAAAAAATGCATGAGCAGCTCCGTCAGGATTCCACAGTAGGGGCACCTCAGGCGATTAGCAATAATAGGGGTTTACTTTTGACATTCTCATAACACTCACTTCCCTTATTTTGTCCTTTAGTCGTCACATTCCTTTCTGACAAAGGGGGAAGAATTGTTGTTTTCTTAGTCGGAATCTATCCATCTAACATTTATCGTTGGCTAGTTTTTAACCTTGAAGTAGTATTGTTTTTTACCTCCTGACATCAAGTGGCTTCATACCTTGTATGGAGCGATTTTTCCATAACAAAACTAATAATAAATAAACTAACCCAAACTAACTCAAAGAGAAGGAGGCAAAGCATAGGAGAGTGGCCCTCCCAGGACTGAACAGGACAATACCTCAGCCTGATAACAAAACCAACGTCTGAAAAGTGTCAGCAAAACATTTTAATAAATTTATGGCACTCCAGAAGGGTTTACTGCCGTGCTCACTTCCGGTTTATCCTGCAGTAAATCTCAAGTATGGATGATCATAAATGATAAAAAAACCTTTTTTTAATTCATATTAAGTTGAGACTTCACAAATACATTTTATTAATAATGTAAGTGTTTGAAATAAATACAAAAATATGATTCTGGAAAAAACGGCACCGAATAAAACAAAATTATTGCTGCAATATTCTATACGCTTTTTTATTACTCTTTTTAAATGCTTTAAATTATGTTGCCATTTCACAAAATACAAAAAGCATTTAAAAACTTTGTTATAAAATATTTGCTTTAAAAATGTTATTATATTTTCATAAAAAATCAAAACATATTATCGTGCTGTTTCACAAAATACAAGACATTTCAAAACTATTTATATCAATAAAAAGAAGACATTTCAACATATTTGATTCGTAAAGATATATATTTTTATAAAAAAAACAACATATATATTTGATAATTTGATTTGCTAACAACTTATTTTATTTTAACAAAAATACAATTTTCTGTTAAAGAAAAAGTTTTTTTTATCGTTTCTGATCATCCGTACTTGAAATTTACTGCAAGTCAGCGCGGCAGTGAACTCTTCTGGAGTGCCAACTTTATTTAATTAAATAGGCTTTCTGAAACAAAAACATACTTTTAATCGATAGGTCGTTACTTCCTGTGGATTATTTGCTGCTATTTAATATGTTGGAAATTTGCTACGCCAGTCGGTACTGACATCTCAAATGCCATGGGTGTCGGAAATCCGACTGCAACAATACGGTAAAGTAATACTATGCTGCGCAACAAAGTGAGGAATTGTGCCCGGTAAGCGATTGTATAAAATAGGTTACGGTCAGAAAATTATTGCTGGTAAATAACCCGGACCGAATGTAATAAACTAATTGTTTGTTTCAAGAAGAAGAGGAGGCAGTGAGAACTTTCACTAAATTCAAAAGGGACTTTTCTTTATACGAGTTGGTCGGCCTGCCCAGCTGAAAGGGAATAGATTTGACACCAGACAATTCAAGCAATGGCCAATAATAAGAAAAAATGGAGAAGAAATAATGCTTGTGTGAACTTACCCAGTCTGTTCAAGGTCGCAGCCCTTTCACACTTGCCTTTTTCTTGCGACGTTTCCATCAGCATCGCAGTAAACTACCCGGTAACAAACTCCTCTCTTTGAGGACGAAGTGGTTTCAAGTTTTGAACTTGATAAGAATATATACGAAGAAACTGGTTTCTCCCAAAAAGGAAAAAAAACTGTACAGGATATCAAACTAGCAGTCATTGCCAATATGTAGGAGAAATCTTCCTGAGTCAATATCCTGAAAGTCGGGGGTGGGGTTGCAAAAGGAAATGCTCCTTTAGCGACCCAACCAATAGGTCTGGTAACAGATTTCTCTGCTGGAGCAACCACCCAGCGTCTGATATATAGTAAGTCGAATAACGTACGACTTCTGGTCACCACCAAGCTCTAGAACACAATAACCCCCCCCCCACACACACACACACGGTGAGAGGTAGAACCTCAATTTATATTGGCTTGTAACTATAATATTATGAGGGTTGACAAGAATAAGGACAAAATACAGAGTGAGAACTAATGTGTCTTGGTCTTAAGCTTACAATATTTTTATCTATTTATATATTGTGATCTTCCAACATAGGAGAGTTCCTTTGCTATGAACGAATGGCATTTAACATGGAGGATCCACTTAAAAACCAACCAGAATGCCAGTCTAAAATGAGTCATAGCACGAAAAGAAAACCTATCCCAAGAGAGGACCTCAAAGTACGGGAACAGATTCTCAAAAAATTTAGGATGTATTTTACGGCACTGTATGTCTGTCAGGAGAATATGCGATAAATGTAGACCCAACAATAGCGCCAGTTGCCCAACCCGGCGAATCCGTGTGGCCTTAAGAGACAAATTTAAAATTTAGCTTGATTTGCTGTTAAATCAGGGCATCATCACCCCAGTGACCAAACTAACCTCATGGGTCAACTGATTTGTCTGTGTCACAAAAGGCCAATGGATCAGTCAGGCTATGTCTAGACCCAAAAGACCTGAACAAAGCCATGCAGCGACAATATTTTGTAATCTCCACATCCGAAGACTTGGACAGCTAGGCGTGTAATATGAGGGTTGACGAGAATAAGGACAAAATACATGTGAGATGTATCTTCTTCTTAAAGCTAACAATATTTTTATCTCTTTATATTGTGATCCTCCAACATAGGAGAGTTCCTTTACTATGAACGAATGGAAAGGGAGGTAATTTGGATTCCACCACATTCCCTTTCAGTTCATAAAGAGAGTTTCTTTGGTGGTCGAACTTTTCGACCCTTCCTGGTGTAAACTGCTGGTCTGGGATTTTCAAAATTGGCAGGTGGAACATCTCGGTGCACCGTGAACTGCGTCTCTGGTTCAGTGAGTTGTTCTGCGGAACTGTCATATACTCAGGAATATCTCTGGGTATGTTTGGTAATGTTGACAATTCAGTAGGTGAGAAAACTTGGTATGCTCACTTCTATTGCAAAGATGGCTTCTGTTTCGCCGAAGTAGACCTGACTCAGTTTTGTGATAAAGTCTTTGGCTGGACTAGTTTTTGGGTGTCTTTAACCAAACTGACTGTCCTTAAGTTACTGATGCACGTCCTCTAGCTCTATGACACTTGTCAAAATTAACTTTTTGTTTCATTTTGAGTTTAGAGTCTGCATTTTTCAGTTTCTCAACATTTTGTTTGCCGATTACACTTTGTTGAGACAATGCTGAAATGCGAGTCCTGAGTTTCTTTCCATTAAAAGTTCTGCAGGACTCTGGCCAAGTGGAGTACTGCGATAATTCAGTAATGCGATGTATGGATTTTTGAACAGATTCTTAATCGTCTGCTGCACGTTCTGCTTCTCCGTTTCCTTGTGGATAATAAGGGCTACTTGCGTGCTGAACAAAGCAAAAATTCTCTGAGAAATCCAAGAACTATGTGGATATAAACTGGGGACCATTATTGGAAACAACGATCTCGGGAATTCCGTATCGAGCAAATATTGACTTGCAATTATCCACAATACTGGCATAAATTGTTGTCTGTAGATGAGATATTTCTATCCACCTGGAATAATAGTCAACGGCTATCAAATATCGGTGTCCCTTTAGTTCAAACAAGTCCATTCCTACCTTCTGCCATGGGTAGTCAGGTAACTTGCTGAGTTGTAGAGGCTCTGGAGGATATTTCCCTTCCTTCACACAGATACTGCACTCTCCTATCCTCTCAGCAATTCGCTTGGAAAGGCCTGCCCACCAAACACTTTTCCATGCTAGTGCTCTGCACTTGACTATACCTTGACTATACCTTGGTGTTCTCTGTGTAGACGATCCAAGATGTCTTTTTGTAGGTCTGTTGGGATGATCAGTCGGCTTTAATACAATAAGAGTCCCTGATGATCTGTAAGGTATTGCCGTACAAACCAGTAGGGTTCAGGCTCTTGTGTTCAGGCCAGTGGTTTACTTTGTAAAAGTTGATAGTTTGACTGCAGTTTCGGGACTGCACTGGATGGATAATTTCTTCTTTTTCCAAACGCTTCAACTCTTCCTGGACTTTTTTTCTTCATGGGAAGTGGTAGACATCTTTGAGCAGCGATTGAAAAAGGTTGAGCCGTCTCGTCGAAATGAATCTTATAAAGATGCTCTAGCTTTCCTAGGCTTTTTTAATTGATAACCGTATTGATTTTACTCAATATTTTTAGAGTGTTGATTGCTGGTCCACCCAATAATGGTTCGACTAATCTTTCACAAGTTTTTTTCTATAACTAAGTGTGACGTCCACTCTTCCTAATACTTTTATTTCGTGTTGACCTGGTCCATATAAGCTTTTGGTTGTCGGATTTACGATAGGAGAATTCTTCCTAAAGTTGTGTGAGTGCAAGGGTGTTGGATGTTGTCTGAATTTGTTTACGTTTTTTTTCTTCTTTTTCTTTTGAAAAAAAAATCTGTTTTTGACTTTCTCAGTGAAAATCTTTTAGAAACGCTTTCAATCCTTCGAAAAATAATGATCCAAATTTCTGACACCATGTAATATTATGAGGGTTGGCGAGAATAAGGACAAAATACAGAGTGAGAACTAATGTGAATTGCTAATATTTTTATCTATTTATATGTTGTGATCTTCCAACATAGGAGAGTTCCTTCGCTATGAACGAATGGAAAGTGAGGTAATTTGGATTACACCACAGTAACTACGTCCCATCCCCATTCCTGAACATAATAACTATAACTCTGTTATATCTGCTCATGTTAGCCATATCTCCACCCCACCTGAAGGCCGGCACCCCCAATCAGCATGTATCTTTTTCCCTTTCATTTTTTCCACAAATAAACTGTTCATAGTGCCATGCACTTAATTTAAGTCATTAAAATATATTCTGACTCAAAGTAACTTGAGACCTTAATAAAGACCTAAGACAAACTAAATTAAACGGTTAGAAAAAAATCCAGTAAAAAGTTTTAAAAGACAGATTTATAGTTGTCCTTAAACGTATTAAAATTGCAGTTTGGATATAATCCACAAGAAGTTTTAATGTCAAAGAGACAAAACAAAATGAATATCGTCATTCCTCGGTGATTCTTCCTCAGAAAAAAAGGAATAGAATGAATGTCAAAAGACAAGGAATCCTTCAAATAGCAGGAATATGTGGTGATATTCTAGCAAAAGATTTTATGTCTAAGATGTCAAAGCTCTCCACGGTCTGGGTCATCAATGAAGTACTCCAAGACTGAAGAACCCTCCTCTCTTCCAAATCAGTTACTTATAATTCCAGGTATCAAAGAAGATCAGTCAAAACTGTAAAAGGGGAAATAACTCACAATAACAACAGAGAAAAATTCATAGTCTTCCTTCAACTGGGTTGCATTAAAAAAATACCCATGTCATATGAAACAGTAAAATATTTCAGTGGACAGAATGGATATGTGGTCTTTCAGAAATGAGTTTTGAAGTCAGTACAACACTGGGTTGCATTAAAAGAAATATCCTGTCATATGTAAAAATATTTCGGAATTAGGATGAGTTACCACATCAGACAGACTTGGGCAAGTGGAAATAATTATCGTCTTCCGTGGTTGAAAACGGGAATATTGTAAATTTTCCCTCTCTTAAAGTCTAGAGTTGATCCGTTCAAAAAAACATAAAGTTGCAAGTAACTGCCAAATTCAGACCCAGTATTTAATTGCTTCCCAACGCAGCAATATGTGGCACAAGGCCGGAAATTGGGGAGAGTCAAGCCAGCGCCCCTAAAGAAGGAGCACTCTGTCCTACCAAAAAATAGCCTGGGCAAACTTGTCGGCATTCACCGGTTAGGGCGCCTCAGCCAGTAAGCAATGAACTTAATCTACTGGAAAGAGGCCTGAGAGGCAAGGCCTGCGAGGGTGAACCTCCTAGGACTACCTAGGACAACATACCTCAGCCTGGCAGATAAAAAAGGCCACTGAAATGGCTCAGTTCCTCGCCTCGTATTATCTAGTTGTTTTTCATCAATGAAAAAAAAACATTTGTAAAATGCAGCACAAGGCCAAAAGAGGAAGAGGAAAGGTTCGGTGTTCACTAACAAATGCTAACTAATCTAACTTAGTTTCATTCAGTTTTTTAATTGCTTCAATATGTGACAAGGTCGGAAGGTGGGGGAAGAGTCAAGCCAGCGCCCTTAAAGAAGGAGCACTCTGGCCTAGAAAAAGTAGCCAGGGCAGCCCCGTCTGCATTCCCTGGTCAGGGCGCCTCAGGCAGTAAACAATGAACTTACTTCACTCCAAAGAGGGGAGGCAATGCCTGGGAGAGTGCACCTCCTAAGACAACCCAGGAAAGTAT
This sequence comes from Sepiola atlantica, assembly GCA_963556195.1. Lineage (NCBI taxonomy): Eukaryota > Metazoa > Mollusca > Cephalopoda > Sepiida > Sepiolidae > Sepiola > Sepiola atlantica. The sequence continues at coordinate 257,083 of CAUVYP010000426.1, read as the reverse complement.
ACCTCAGCCTGACAGATAAAAGGCCACCTGAATGGCCGAGTTCCTCGACTGGTATTACCTCATCCTGACGTCCTGAATCAACCGAAGTTAATGAAAGACTGAACGGGATAGGACAGGACCCAACTTGGGGGCTACTTTATATATATTTACTAATTTATTTTTTTACAATTAACTAAAATAAAGAAAAAACAAATTTCTTATTTTTAAATAAAGGTTGTGGATCTCATGCTAAAAGACACGAAAAATGTTAGGGAACAGAACTGAGATATTCCACCTTCATCTCATGGAGTTTCTTTGGCGGAAAATATAATTCTTGCAATCAGGGAGCAATATGTGATATCATTTCATTATTCGTTAATTAACAAGTTTATTTAATTTTTGTACTTTTTGGATAATTTAAATTGTTTCATTGTTACAGTTTATTTTTTATTTGTTGTGTCGTTAATTAACAAATTTTATTGTTACAGATTATAATTAACGGTATTTTAACCTGACATTGTTTCATTATTAATTCGTTAATTAACATGTTTCATTTTTCGATTTATTAATTGATTATCACTGTTAATTCCTAATTTGAAATTGCGTGCTTCGAAAATTATGTTTTTTTACTGATTAAAGATAAAGATACGTTTAAAAATATGTACTGGTTCCAGTTTGTAAAACACACGTAATTGACTGAAAAAGTAGACCCCCCCCCCCATCTAAAGAAATAATAATAATTTTACAGTTTTTACATAACATTGTTTCATTGTTGGATTGATTATTTTCAGTATCCTAAAATTCTCTTTTTTTGTTGCTTATTTTCTTACTCAAAGCTAGTCACCCCCCCCCCCCCCCCCCGGATTAACAACAAGGTCAGCATCAGCGCCTTAGGGTTAGGGTTAGGGTTCAGTTTGAAAGTTTTAAATGTCGTCTGCTTCGGGGCTTTCCGGCATTTATACGTAATCCGCAGGTCCTACTGTAATATAAAGTAATCAACCGATATAGATAAAAAAATAGTTTTTTTATTCTTTATTTTCTCAATACTTGATGGGTTTGCTTCGAGCCATTATCAACGGTCCTATATTCCGTTCTAACTTAACAGAGTGAACAAAAAAACACAAAAAAACGCTTTAAAATAAGTTAAAACACAAATAAACGTATCCAGATTAGTAGTAAAGTAACTTATCTTGCCTTTGGTAATATTTTTTTGTTGCATATTTGTTTTTGTCATCCCCGTTATGTTAAATGCACTCTGACGACGAATCTAAGGCTGACGTCCTGAATGACTTTTTCTGCAGTGTCTTCACACAAGAATATCTGGAAAACATGCCCACAATTACAGACAAATGCAATGTCGATCTATCTACCATAGACGTGACAGAGAAAGATATTGAGAAACAATTGAGTAAGCTTAAAGTCAGTAAGTCATCCGGATCAGATGGACTGCACCCGAGAGTCATGAAGGAGATTGCCTCCCACATCACTAAACTCCTCTTGACAATCTTTAGTAGGTATGTGGAATCAGGAGAACTACCAAGTCAATGGAAACAAGGTCAGATTACACCTATTTTCAAAAAAGGGGAATAGAAATATGCCAGGCAACTACCGACCAGTGAGTTTAACTTCAGTACTGTGCAAAGTATTGGAAAGCATAATAAGGGAGAAGTTAATGACACATTTCGTCAGCAACAACTTATTCTGTGATGAACAACATGGATTGGTTCCAGGTAGATCCTGTATGACGCAACTAATAACTTGCCTTGATGAGTGGACCGAAGTGCTGGATCGAGGGGACCCTGTAGACGTCGTCTACTTGGACTTCAAAAAAGCCTTTGACACAGTGCCGTACAAGAGGCTGGTGGCCAAAATTGAGAGCTATGGTATTAAAGGCAAAGCTAAGAAACGGATAAGCAGCTTCCTACAGAACCGCATCCAACGCGTATCTGTAAATGACCACATATCCAACTGGGCTGATGTCATCAGTGGGATTCCCCAGGGAAGCGTTCTCGGCCGGTACTCTTTGTTGTATTTATCAATGACCTTCCAGATGCTATCAATAGTATTGTGCGTATTTTTGCTGACGATACAAAAATGTACGACAAGGCTACCACACCAGAAGACACATCATCAATACAAAGTGATATGGACAAATTATCTAAGTGGTCGGAGGAGTGGCAATTACTGTTCAATGCAGGCAAGTGTAGTGTAATGCATTTCGGGCATGGTAACAACAGAACACCATACACAATGAAGGACAGTAATAGAGAAATAAAAGAACTAAAGGAATCCGAAAACGAAAAAGACCTCGGATTGCACATCGACAATAAACTCTTTTCACCAACATGTTGCTGATGCCGTCAAAAAAGCGAATCATATTTTAGGACTGATTAGAAGAACGTTTGTTAGTCGTGACAAGATCATCATAAAGAAATTATACACAACCATGGTCAGGCCAATATTGGAATATGGAAACGCCACAAGAATCCACCAATATGCCGGAGATAACAACAAAATCGAAAGAGTTCAGCGAAGAGCAACAAAGTTGTGTTCCTCAATCAAAGACCTGCCATATGAGGAGAGGCTCAAAGAGATGAGACTACCGACGTGAAAGAGGTGATATGATAGAAGTGTACAAGATATTAACAGGCAAGGTCAACATCAACCAAAAACAACTTCTACCACTCAATACCAATTCCAGGATTCGCACAGCAGACTCAACACTAGGAAGCATTCGTTTGGACTTCGAGTAGTGAACAACTGGAATGAGCTTCCCAATTCAGTTGTAAATGCAAAAGACACAATTGACTTTAAAAGCAAACTAGACAAGTACTGGTCTAGTAAGCAATACACTGTTCGACCCGCGCATGCGTCTACTGAAACTATAAGACCAGGTATGGAGCAGGAGTTACAGGCTAAGTAGCCTTTTTCCTGAAGAAAAGTATCAAAGTATCAAATTACCCGACATTTGATTTCGGAGTTTCACGCTTGAAACTTGCTTATAACTATTTTTTCTTTTTTTTTACTTAAATAAAAAAATTTAAAAAGCAAGTTGTTTACATGACTGAATAGGATTTTGACATTTTGAGTAAAAAAAACTTAATTAAAAAAAGAAAGATAATAAAATTAAAATTCTCACACACACGCGATAAAATCTAAGATAATCTAACTTAGTAAAAAAAATTACAACGCAAAGGAAATAACTCTGTTTTACTGAAAAACCGGTGTTCGTTCAATTTTAGTCCCTTAATATATTTTTAAAAAGATATTTTACCCCAAACAAGGCAGGTCACCACTATAGACGTAAGGGGCTACTGAGAATTAGGGAGTAGGTTTTGGGTGTCATCCTAAGTTAGGAGCTGTGCAGCAAGATGTCTGTTTAGATTAGTTTTAATCCTCTGCATGTCGGTACAGTCGGGGAAACAGGGATCAGGGAGGGAGTTCCAGAGTAGAAGGCTCTCCGGCATCTGGGGACCTCTGCAGAGAATGGATGGGACCTAGATGATTGTCGGGTTGTTCTAGTGTATTTGTGTCAAGGGGGAACTAGAGCAGCTAGTTCATCGGAGCACAGTCCATTGAAGTAGTTGTAAAACAAGCACAAGGATGCAACATTGCGGCGATGGGACAGGAGCTGTAGCTTGGTGGATAGTGAGGGACCTGGCGACTCATTTTTGGACCTTGTCTAAGAGGGAGAGACTAGTGGATGATACACCGGCCCAGATGTGACAAAAATACTCCATACATGGGCGGATGGTGACTTTGTAAAGATATAGGAAAATGTCAGGTGTGAGGAGTTTACTAGCACAGTAGAGGGAGCCCACCTTCTTTGCTGCAGTTTTGGCAATGTTTTCATAAATGTTTATAAACCAGTTGTTCGGGTCGAAATACAATAAAAAATTGAGTATAGGCGATAACTATTGTTTTCCTGTTTGGAACAATTTCGAGTTAAAATCTAATTATGCATGTAAGCTTAAGAAGAACACGTTGAAGAAAGGGAAGTTGAAGAAGAAATATGTGCATATATACCATTTCTTCTCCAACTAAACATATGTGTTGTCTTTTTGGTTACAATTAACTAGTCTAAACTTTTAGCGAAAAATTAAATTATTGATTTTATAGTAATATTAGTGTGAACACTGGCGAATCATAATTTGTTTTTTTTCGAAGTTTCCCGGACGTGAGTAAAAAGTTCCAGGGGTCTAATTAATCCTAGCTGCCGTGCCGTCAAGGATGCGGATTCCACTTCACAAATCCGGTCTCCGGGCAGGAAGAGGAGGTTTCTAGTTCTTTCTCTTCTCAACAACGGATAAGGGGGACGTGGACCTAATTGGAGTCACCTGCTCCTGCTTTAGGGGTCCGGTATCTTGGGACGAGGAGCGGGGGGGGGGGGCAGACTGGGGGGTCAAAAAGGAGAGGGGAGTTCTGTTCAACCGGGTCGGATGGGGATAGGGGTTGTGGGGTCTGAACAGCCTCTTTAGCTTTTTTGCCTTTTCTTGTTTCTGTAGCTACCGTCATTTGTTGTTCTCCTTGTCAGAGTCTGATGATGCCGAGACCAGATTTTTCATTTTGACTGATGCACTTGCAGTCAAAGTGGACAGCACAGCCAGAGCTGGCTGAAACTTTTTCGTGGGTATTTTGGTAGTACCCGACGGCAATGTGGGAGGTGCCCGACTTTATTCTTGGGGGGGGGGGAGGGTCGCATTATTCGTTCTGCAATCGAGCTGGAATCCGATCTCTTCGTACTCCAGCCCTTTTGCGTGTTTTTTTTCTGCGACACTTTTCCGGGCAATCTTTCGACAATGCCTCTGTAACAGGGAATGCCGAGAACAGTTACAAATGTTCTCTTGCTAAAGTATTCTGGTGTTAGTTTGAGGTTCTTCCACCTCAACTCGCATTTGGAGTACTTGCAGATCCCAGGACGCGTATCCCTTTCTGATGATGCAGAGATTTTTAAATCCCATAATAGGTTTGCCATGTCGTCCTTGGAGACCCCAGTCAGTCCTTTCTTTTAAGTGTCTGTGGTTATGAACGTTAATGCTAGATTAAAAAAATGTTATAATACTTAAAGCGTGACAGACTACAAAATGCTATTTAATACTTGGGCATGACAGACTGACAACATGATATTTTATAAATGCTATTTAATACTAAAGTGTGACAGACTTACGAAATACTGTCTAATCATATCTTATCAGGACATTTCTAAAAAAGTATGTGTTCGCACCTCAAGGCTTCTGATTGAACTGACTACCTTTACCTTCACTCTCTCCCTGAGCCATCTGATGTTACATCCGTTTCTTTCGTACCGGAAGTCGAGCTGACATCCGAGTACATAAGCTGACCCTGACTGAATCCAATTTCCTGTTATTCTCGCTCAATATATATATATATATCTCCGAATATGATCTGAGGTTGAGATCGGATTCTAACTCTGCCTGATGAGATCTCAGTTTATAGTAACTGTTGATCGATAACATCGACATGCCAGTGTCGCAGATTTTGTACATGTCTGTGTAAATAAAATTATCATATATATATATATATATATATATATATATATATACATTTATATATATATATATATATATATATATATATATATATATATATATATATATATATATATATATATATATATATATATATATATATATATATATGATGGACTCTCCCGTCGATTTCGACGTATGAATGCTCCGCCTGGGGCTGCCCGCGCGTGAATTTGTAATTGCAAGGGTTGCGCAATCTGCAACAACCGCTCTCCTGAGTCGGCATTGCTTGATTCCAATGGCAAGTAGTAACACAGGACGACTGGAAACAATGCCGAGATAAGCAGAGAGCACATACAGCACCTGGTATTCCTAAATGGTCACCCATTTAGTATATATATATATATATATATATATATATATATATATATATATATATATATATATATATATATAAAGTAACTAGCAGAGCTACCCGGTGTTGCAACATCATGGTAGGGAGAGTTTACTTTAACAGCAACCTTGATGCTGTCAGCTAGATATCTTATTCACCAAGCTTTTCAGATATATGTTAATACTCTTAAACTAATGCTAATAAATAGATTAATTTCATTGTGTAACATGTTTGAAAATTGTCATTAGCTTCTTTACGGGCAGCAAGAGATGCAAAAATACTTCCATTATGTTCACATGCAAATTGTGCATGTGAATACAATTATATTGAAAGTACACTTCCTAGTATGTCTTCGTTTTTAGGGACAGACATGCACAGATAGAAAGGTGTTCTTGGTTATATATATATATATATATATATATATATATATATATATATATATATATAATTTGAATCAAAGGGAAAACAGTTTTCAGTGGAGGGGGTGTGCCCCCGGGGACCATCTTAATATTATCAAAATTTGCTGAAATTTTGGGAATAGACATCATTTTTGTCATTTACCTATCGTTTAAATTTCATTTGAATCTAAGGGAAAACAGTTTTCAGTGGAGGGGGTGACCCCAAGCGTTGAAGTGATATATTTCTTATATAGCCTATAACCTTCACTGAGAAGTCAGTACTCCACATGCCAATTTTCAAGCAATTCTGTCCAGCGGTTTGGGTGAACATAAGACACAAAGATCAGACGGACACACACAGCGAAACCGTCTGACAGTTATTATTTGTTGTTGTTGTTTTTTTCAAAAGTCATTTTTTACTTGTTTGTTTATGAAGTAATATTTATTTGATTATGTGTGTTATTTGGTATTTTCTCTTCAGTAGCATATCAACCCATAATTAATTTTAAACAAAATAGATTAGGATCTTCGAAGCTAGTTTAAATGACTCGATAGTTTAAATACTTCCAAATTCCTTTCAAATAAATTTCAAACAGACACGAAGTAATTGATATTTTAACAACTATTAACTGAATATTAAAATGGCTGACTTGTTTACGAAGAAACCTAAATGCATTATGGTGGATTTAAATCTGGTAACTTAATTACGAACCGGGATGAAATTAATAACATTATTTAGAAAGTCATTCTTTACATGGGGAGAGGAGGAAGCTTTCTTAACTATTCTGTACTTTCTGGGGGGAAGGGAGTAGCCCCGTATTTTACATCTATACCCCCCCCCCCCCCGCAATAATTGTTCTAAAATCTATTGGGAAAGTAGGATTTGAAAAGCCAGCGCCCTAGAGAAAGAAAAGCGCTCTGGCCTACAAAAAATGGCTGGGCAGCCCCGTCGGCATTCCTCTGTAGGGGCGCCTCAGGCGTATAGCAATAAACTAAGGAGAGTCGGAGAGAGAGAGGCATAGAAGAAGACGGAAAGAAAGTAGAAAGTTAATAAGTTGGTTTGTGCGCATGCTCGAGCTGTGTGTGTGTGCGTGCGCGCGTGTGTGCGTGCGTGTGTGTGGGTGTGCGATTTCCATATGAATTAATTTAAATAAATTAAAATTATTTACATTTCCCGTTTGTATAGGATTATTTTTATTATTGTTAGGAAGTCGGTCTGAAAGAATCCATACAATCACATTTAAAAAAAACATTGTGTTTACCTTAGCTACCATACAATGGAGTCCATAGCAACAAGTTTGTAGCAACCTGCAATGTGTTCAATTTTGGGGGATTTCAATACTTACGGAGTTAGTCCCGAGTATCGACGGATAATTTTGAGTCAGATCTCGAAAATGGCCGAAACAGTTTACGATTTGGATACTGCTACAGTTTGTGAACCATGCTGAAACCTACTTCTCGTCGGCATCTTCCGGCAGTTTACGTAAACAGCCGGAAAATGCCGACGCGCTTAGCCAATGAGATTGCAGCAGAAGACAATTTGCTTTTGCGAATCGAGTAAATCGTAACATTCATTAAGTTCAGACAATTGATTAAAGCGATAACGAATTCCAGCGTTTTGGGACAGCCGATTCAGTCTCCCGAAAGACTAAAAAAATGTTTAAAAAACTGAGTATTTTCACCCGTAACACTAAAAACAATTTATAAAAAAACAGAAAGAGGTGGAGAATGCTGAACATCTGATGAGACTTATTGTCACTCAGATTCAAGGGAAGACACACGATCGTTGCTGCCGTGACAGACCGACGAAATGCTATTGAATTCTTAAGTGTGACAGACAGATGAAAATGCTATATACTACTTAAGCGTGACAGACATAATTAAGCATGACAGACTGACGAAATGCTATTTAATATTCGACCGTTTTTCGTGAACAAATACGATGCAACAATTGACAAAATCAAATAAATGTCCTCCGCCGAATTGAAAAAACAATTTTCACTGACCCGCTCGCTAATTTATAAGAGAAAGAGTCAGAGAAGTGTATCTTGTTCTCCTTTATGGCCCCGGGCAACGCCGGGTCGCCTCGGTAGTATATAAATAAAATACATTAGAAAAATAAAATTAAACAGCAACTCAAAGTGTCCTCAAAGAAATCTAGCAGAATAAAACAGAAAACAAAAAAGTCAAAAATGTAACTTCGTCGTTCAAAGGTCGTAGTTATTGGGGGGGGGGGGGGTACTTTTAAAGTGTGTCATTCATTTTCATTTTCGCTACCATCAGACAATTCCCCCCGGCGCACACCTCCACACACTTAGACATTGATTATGGGAGGAAGGGGACATTTCCGCTGGTCGGCGAGATCAATGGGCGATTGAAAGCCACAAAAAAATGTAAAACGACAAACGACACTCACTCAGACACTAAGCATGCGAAGGGATAGGTTAGGGTTAGGCTTAAAAAATTCGAAAAACCTAACTCAGAAAAAAGAAAGAATAAGAAAACAAAAAAAAGGTGACTTTGAAATCGTTAACTGGGATTAGGGATTCTCCGTCGATACTCGGGACTAACTCCGTAAGTATTTTAATCCAATTTTTTTACTTATTTCCATACTTATGAAAGCATGACACTTGTTCTCTTCTTCCCCGGCAAACCGGCAATGGCGGTTGAGAGCACCATCTCCTTGTATCTCTTTCTTTCTATTATATAATATATACCTTTGTTCATTTAAACCATGTGTTCCTGTGTCATTCATTCGGCCTTACCTAGGTCCACAACACTAAGGAGTCACCAAGAAATACTCGAGGATAAGGGTTAATGAGATGAATGGATCGCCAGTTGAATGATGAACAAAGTTTGATTACTAACGAGGAAGGTTTATGGAAAGTATTTGTTATGCGATTTCAGAATTTAGCGTGACAGACAGACGAAATACTTGGGCATGATAGACTGACAGAATGCTATTTAATACTAAAGCGTAACAGACAGATGAAAATGCTATTTAATACTTAAGCGTGACAGACAGATATAAATGCTAGTTAAATTCTAGACTCGGTCTGCTGAGTAGGTCATTGCTGCCTCTTGTAGTCGTCTTACTCTCTCCACCGTTCTTCTCTGTCTATAAGTTTTACTTCATCCCATAACAGTAAATGGTTTCCTTTTTCCCTCCATATGTGGTCAGCCATATCAGACTTTTCAATATCTCCATGTATTATGGCTTTCCGGTGTTCTTCTAACCTTACTTTTTTAGTGGATGACCTTTGTATATTTTTCCACACTTATATGGAATTGCATAAACACACTCCTTAGTCATAACCTTTGACTCGCACAAGATGCTTTCGGAGAGTTGAGTCGCTCCTGAATGCTAACCTCATATCATATGGATTACATATTCTTTGAATTTTTTCTGGGAAGCCCTTCATATATGGTATACAAACTATGGTGAGTTTTCGGGTGGTGTCCTTTAGTTTTGGGTCTAGATTTCTTAGAGCTTATGTCATGCTTTCTGGATAGTTGTTTCAGTGGAGGGTTTCTCTTAAACTGTCCATCGCCTCATGATATGTATTGCTCTTGTGATAATGTTGAGCGGCCCTACAGAAGATGGAGCCACAATTCATACTAGTATTAATTAGGAGTGGGCCTACGAAGGTCGGCGATCAGAGTATCGCGCTAGTGTGAATTAACAGGGAAAGGCAGAGATATCTTCATTAAAACCAAAAACCGAAAAAAGTAGACAACAGCATCGAGCTGGCTACAGTGTATCGAGGTAGCGATTACTGCATAGACCAGGTCGGGAGAAACAGGCACTCGCCGACGAGTTGATTTCGGTGGATGTAGGTTAAGAGAACGTACGGCCATTAGTGGAATTACATTTTCTCGGTTATCAGTGAGCGGTGGGAGATGGGCGATTGAGAATCCCAATTACCCAGGGAAAGAGGGAAAGATGAAGACATTTCTTTTCTTTGTTCGCTGACTGATTGCTGTTAGGGGAGGGTTGGGCCACGCACAACCAATCTCCATATAAGTAGACACGTGACAGGCTTCGGTGACTCATTCTTGCTCACCCACCAGATCCACGTTGCTCTGGGACGGACCCTCCCTCTGACTTAGACAAGCTTTGCCAAAATAACTAAAAATCGACCATTAACATTTAGAGCGTCGGTCCAAAAAACACAGAGTTTTGACTTGAAATTATTCTCTTTACCAAATAATTCTTCTAAAAAAAACTACATACGAGTTGTTGAAGACTTTATTTTCTTTCTATTATTCTACTTGTTCTACTTGTAATGACCCTTTGCTTCTCAGCAGTACTAACCCAATCCCGATAATTACCCAATGATCAATCAATCACAACTTAAGAGTGTGGTTAATGGCTGTACCAGGCTTTTCGATATCTGCAGCAACTTTTCCCGAACAGTACCGGGTGACCAACCGAACTCAGAAGCGGCCAAATTGGAAACGTCACTGGCGCTGTGCGAACGAAAGGGCTTCATCCTGGCACCACTACCAGAATGTGGTTTGTATTATAGTGTACGCCACTCCCCAGCTCGTGACGTCACCAGTTCGGCCGTTTCAGGTTCGGTTTGTCACCCGGAACTGCTCGGGAGAAGTTGCCGTTCTGATGAAGGCTGCTGATGTTGAAACGCCTTGTCCAGCGACTACTCACTCCCACGTTGTGCTTGTTTAGATCAGTGTTGGGTCAGCAACCTTGTCTGGCTGTGACGAGAAGGGTCATTTCATGCAGAACAGTTGAAAGTCCGTAACGACTTTGTCTTTTCTTAGAAGAAGAATTATTTAAGAAATAATAATCAAAAATAATGTACACTGGTTTGTTTACAAAGCCAGGCCGTTCGATAATATCAAAGTTTAACTGCGTGTGTTAGTTGGATCGACGAGCGTTAATCATTCTGGGTGTCTGGATCGTTATCAGTGAAAATCTGTTCTAAGTTCAGGACGAGAAAAGAACATACACAAACTGATGTATGTCGGGTTCGGTGGGAAAAATACAGAAAAGTTCTTTCGTCCGATTCTCTCGTAACTGATGGCCTCACCGACTGGCGGCGTCAGCGGCCGACGGCCTCTCACTAGCTCCCCGTCTTTCTCCAACTGTGACTTAACTGTCTTTGTAACCTGTTCTAGCTTGCCTTTCATCGAGACATAATTCGCCTCTACCCGGGGGGGGGGGGGGGGGTCACGGTGGTCTCCGATTTTACCCTGAGAAATAAATGTTATTGCATTTATACAGAGCTTCTAAAAGTAATTTCGACACAGCTGCCAAATTCGTTTATACCGTTTATTTCTGATTTCAACAACAGCTGAGAGATATCAGGACTGTCTCACGGGGTAATTTAACCAGCGTCCATATCGGACGACCCACTTACCAATTGACCCGATTCGAGATTTAACACTCGACCGTCACTATAAGATCCCCACGGAGTTCAGCGGTCAAGAACCCCTCCTTTGTGACCATTCTCATATCGACTTTGAGAATTCGTTTTACCCTATCTTTTTGTTAAGCCCATAAAATAAAACAATTCGGTTTTCTTTTTCTCATTTCCAGCTGTTAAATTCCATCCAGCGATTTTCAAGGTTTCCTTCTGTCTATTCATACTAGCGCAGTAATTGCACTATCGACCTTCGTAGGCTAACGGTCAACTCATACCGGCGTTGCCCGACACTGTCATATTGTGCCGATGACTCAGGTGCTGGTAGCACAACTTGACCGGGACACAACGATTGTTTTTGATCAGCAGAAAAAGATAAACCGAGGATTAACCAAACATGCTTAAAAAAATAAAAAAACAAAAAAAGAGAGAAAAATAAGAACTTTGAGAGCATAGCCAGACAAAGGACTTTTAGCCAATCGACTATATAAGGTCTTAGCAAGTTTGTTAGAACAGCGACAAGGGGTAAGTCACTTTTTGGTTCCCTTGTCATTTTGTTTTGTATAGTTCTGTGCTAGGTTGTTTGTTGTTTTCTTGTTTCTTTGCACGAAATTGACAATCAGGGAAAATCGTCAGCTTTGTTTGGTAGTCACCAGGGATGTTCTTCGCTTGTCTGGAATCTGGATTTGGTGAGAATGGGATAACATACGCATCTATTTCTGCTATTTTATTTTCACTTGCGGTCGTGTATGTATCCCTTGTCTTGTTAAATGTGATGTGAGCGATAAGAGAATCCATGAGAGCCTCATCAATTCCAATACGGGGGTTATTTGCTCGGCACACTCTTGAAAGGTGGTTAGGTTTCCCACAAGTGCTGCATGTTTGACCCCACGCTGGACATTTTAACTGGCGGGAGCTTGTTCCTGGGATACCATGATAATGGCTACCACAACCCATGCAAGCCTGAAAGTTATCGTGTTTGGCGGAGTTGCTGATACTAACATGACCTTTATTAGCTTGAGCACTGGTTGTTTGCTTGCGGTACGTAGATATCCGTGCAATAGCCATGTCAGAGGTGTCAGTCATTGAAGTTTGGTCTTTCAATGCTGATTGGAACGCCTCAGAATGGCGAACATTTTGTTCGAGAGTAGTAAGTGTTCCAGCTCTGGCCAGCAGGTCTGCTTGGAGGGTATTGTTTGCTATTCTTCTGATGAGTTGGTCCTTGATGTACATGTTAGACAGGTCATGCTCACAAAGGGGACATAAAAAGTTGCAGTCCAGGGCTGTGGCCCGTAGGCGGACGAGATAGTTCTGTATTGTCAGTCTCACCCTGTGACATAGAGGCAAAAGTAAGGCGATGAACGATGGGATTCGACCTTTGAGTGACCAATGCCTCTATCATTCCTAGTAGCTTGTCTGGGTCAGTGGTGAAGAATTTAGGATGAGTGTTGACTATAGCATTCTGGACGGACTCATCAGCAGAACTGTATAGCTGTATGTTGACCTGAGATGTTGGCATACCCGTCATCCAAAAATAAAGATGGCAAATGAGAGGAAGTACCTTATGTTTTTAGATTGTTGCCAAATTCACCAAAAGATCCTTAAATTTTTACAAAAATGGCAATTTTGAGGCTTTAGTGTCTAGAAATGTCAAATATGCCGAAAGGTTTTATTTGATTTTCGTAATTTCCAACCCAAAGCCACTTTAAAAATCCAAAGGAGAAGTCTGGCAAAGCACCACAGTTGTTTTTTTCTCAACAAAATATCGTCCCGAACAAGCTCTAAAAAAGTGCTATGGCACCACCTAAAATGGTAAAAATATGGTACTTCCTCTCATTTGCCATCTTTTTAACCATGATTTTTGGATTCTGTGCCCTCAAAACCTTGCCTGATTGAAGTTTCAGCTCCAAAGCTTTATTTTTTGCAACAAAAATGCAAATTTTGTAAAACGCCGGGGGGTCGAAAATTCTACGTCATGACATAGCAATTTTTGATTTCCAGGCCGAAACCGACTGTGAAAAAAAAAATGTTCCTCAAATCCAACTGGGCTGAAATTGCAGATTTCTCTTAGGTTTAACCCAAATTTTGTATGATGTAGATATGAAAAAAAATCCAAGAGGGGGTGTGTCAGGAGTGGATGAAGTGGGCTGGAATAACTCAGGATTCCTTCTGGGGACAAGGTTGTGAAGAATAGTTCAGAACATCAAGGTGGCTTCATGCGTATTATATACCCTAAACAAGCATGTGCTTGCTCGCACCTGCCGCAGCAGAGGAGAAGCGATGTTGACGGCAGCGAAGGCTGGAGAGAAGAGACCGATATTTTCAAAATAGGCGCCCTCCTGGGTTTTCTGCAGAGATTGAAGCAGTGGTCTATGATTGGCTGATTTTCATCCAATCACAGGGCACTTAGAATTCACTGGGCTTAATAATAATTCCAATACTACATAACACAATGTTTACTGTTGGAAATAAATTTCCAATATAAAAAAGACATAAAAAAAACTTTACCTCATATAGAGATATTAATACAATATAAATGACATGCTCAATTAGTTGATACCTCTGAACTATAATACTCAATGTATATAACAATAACAGCTCTGATGTATGAGTTCGTTTCAACCTATGCAGGATGTTCTCACGGTTTTTACCGCTTAACATGCATGGTCTTTTTGTTCATATTCTGCCAACCCAAATTCTGGAAATTATTAAGTTTTAAAAACATCATTTCACAAACCTTGCTATATATTTCATCGGACTGAAGTTATCTCGCTTAATAAAATATATCCAAGTGAGAAATAATTTCTTATCTTTTGGAAACGATAAAAAACATTAATTTTGAGGACATTTTTACAATTCCTTCTGACAATACAGAACGGCACACGGGGAAGGCATCTTTCGAATATTAAAAGAAATGAAAAGAAACTTATCAGAAAACAGATTGCTTTATCTGGTTATATTTCATGCATCTCATGTGCAACGAACAATAGCGTTATACAATCCCTCTTGATTCTTTCTTTCTTATCACATGTGTTTCTCTTAAAGTATTATAGTGAACTGCTCGTCAATCTGCACCTCTTCTAATTCTAAGCACAATCATTATTGCTAGTGATGTTTTTTTCTTTAACTGGATAAAATAATGGGTTGTTCAGAAATTTATGAGCGACTTTGGTGCCAAACGATTTAAAAATCATTCCTCCAGAAACAATGACATAATGGGGATGAATTATTGCAAAATATGAATAGGTACACCTGATAAAGTTTACTAAAACAACTAAAGAAATTGTAAGGGGTGCTGTGCCACTTTCAAAAGAGATCACGGTACTGTTTTGCCAAGTTTATTTACATTGCAAAGTAGGCAAAGGTTTCCATATAGCATAAAAGGGAGACGAGCATAAGCGATTGTATATATATATATATATATATATATATATATATATATATATATATATATATATATATATATATAAAAGAATATGCAGTTGAGAAGATCATTTGATTCATTTTTCTCATATATGTGGATTAGTGGATGCATAAAACAGTTTTATAAACGTATTTTGAAGAAGAATTCAGTATAAATCGAAAAGGTATTTTTCAAGTTGAAAAAAGCGAATCTTACAAAGGCTCATCCATAATCAACTTATATTTTTGATATGGAGCTAGGTTTGACGAAGGCAAGAAACATTTTATCTGAAATTCTACATGAATACTTTCTCAGTGAACATTCATGGGATATTTGGGGGGTGATGTTAAAACTGATTTTTAACATGGTAATGATTGAGAATAAAATCATTTGGTTCATATATGTGGATTAGTTAGTTTTATAAACGTCTTTTAAGGAAGAATTAAATATAAATCGAAGGGGTATTTTTTAAAGTTGAAAAGACGGATTTTTAATATGGAGCTATTTATTGGATATTTGGGGGGAGGCATTTTCTAACATGATCTACAAGATAGCTAATTAGTAATGATTAAGAACAAAATTGTATACGAATAATAAACTTTTACAACTTCAAGAATTGCGGAATCTGCTGTCAATTCTATATTTTGTCCTAACTTTACAGAGTGAACAAGCGGTTTGTTTTGAACAAAGAAACGCTTTAAAATAAGTTTATCCAGGTAGGTAGAAGAGTAACTAATCTTGGCTTTGGTATTATTTATTGTTTTTTCACCCCTTTTTCATTTGATTTCGGCGTTTCACGATTTTAAACTTAACTTTTTAAAAAACTATTTTTTAAATAACAAAATAAGTTGTTTGGGATGCTGAGTTTACCTGACTGAAAAAAGATTTTGACATTTTAAGTAAAAAAAACTTCATTACAAAAAGAATAACGCGATAATGTACTATAAAAAAATGTCAGCGGAAGGGAAATAACTCTGTTTTACTCAAAACCGATGTTCGTTTATAAACTAGTTGTTCGTGCCGAAATACAATAACAAAATGTGTTATGCGATAAATATTGTTTCCTGTTGTTGGTTTGTTTAAGGCCGTTGATATTCGCAGCCGCTGCTGCCCGACAATAATAATAAATGTTTAAAGATGCAGCTTCCGGCTGCCAGACAATAAAGCCACATTTTTTAGGAAAAAAAGGCCAAATTGAAAACCGAAGCCACACTTTTAGAAGAAAAAAAAGGCCAAAAAAAAGCCAAATTAAAAATGATATATTATAAAGAAAAACTGACTATATTGAAGTTGTTAACTCCCAAATATTTGCATGTTTTTGTCTCTATTAGTATCGTATTGTTTTCTTAGCGGTGATGAAGCAAAGACGTTCTCTATGAAATTGAAACCGAAAAATATGCTTGCGGGAGGGGGGGGGGTGATATTTACATAAATAAACTCAATACATTCTACAGTTTACATATTTTTAAAGATCGTATCAGGACTTTAAAGAATAATTTGAATATTTTAGTATTAAATAATTTATGGTAAAGTTGGTAAATTTGTAGATAAGACCCCCCCCCCCCCCCCCCAAAAAAAAAAGAAATTAGATTCTACTTTTTTAGGCGATACGTGTGATAGTCAACAGAACGAAAAAACAAATATTCAACAAATAAATGTTACCAAAGTTAAGATAAGTTACTCATCTACCTACCTGGTTGTTCAAAACAAGCCGTGTCAACTCTCGAAAAAAACATCCAAAATAGACGCTCGATGATAGCCAGGACTGGAAAATCGATAAAAAATCAATATACAGATAGAAACTGATAGAACATTACATGTATGTGTTTCTATCAGAAAGAAACACATACAATAAATATCACCAATCGTGCGAACATGTAATATTCTATCAGTATATTGTTTAGTTTTAGATTTTTTATCGATTTTCTAGTCCTGACTATCATCGAGCGTCCATTTTTAATTTTCTTTCGAGCGTTTACACGGCTTGTTTTAAACACAAAAACAACGCTTTAAAATCAGTTAAACACAAATAAACTTATTCAGGTAGGTTGATGAGTAACTTAAAGAAAACAAAAAGTATTTTTACCACGATTAAATACGATGGAATAAATATCTATCTACTTCAATATACATTTATCATCTTTAAACATTTATTATGGTCTGGCAGCAGGCTGTGAATAACATTTTAGAATAGCCGCAGTCGGCTGTGAATAGACACTTCCTGTAAGCTTAAGAAGAACACGCTTCGCTAATCGCTAATGGAGTCGTTGAAGAAACGGAAGTTGAAGAAGAAATATGGTCTTGAACGAAGAAAAATTTATAAATAAAAAAACAACTTAAAGAACAGAGTCAGCACATTTAGAACACTATACAGATCGAAAGATAATTACATTCAAGTCATTTGCTGTTTATGGTTTACGATTAACTAGTCTACACTTTCATTTGTCGTCATTTTCTCCCGGAGGGTGTACAATAAAAGTCATTAAGAATTTACCCAAAACGTGCTTGTTGGAGTAAGGGCAGATAACTCTATTCTGTTTTTGTTTGTTGGTCGCACTGTACAGGATAATCTCCTAAACTAATGAACGGATCATTATGAATTTTGGAATATATATATTCTAGGCAACACGGTGAGTATACTTGAAAAATAAGTTAGACACAAAAAAATTTATGGAGAAAAAATTGCTCTGCATCAAATTTTGAGTTATGTTAAATAATACATTTTTAAAAGGATCGATGAGCGCAAACTTATCATTATGGAATATGTATTTAAGGCAATCGGGTAAGTCATGTAGGCACATTCGAAACTTCTCGGAGAAAGTAAAAACATTGATTAAAATTTAGAACTAATGCTATATTTATCGCTTATTCCCGTCCTGGGATGGGTATTCTACTAGTGTATATATAAAATTGATTACAAATCCTCTTTACATTTCTTCTTTTAGGTTCAATCGATATTGACATAGCTTCTCCTCTTTACGAGGACCTTAAAGCTGCCTCTGACAATCTGGTCTTGTCAAACTATCTCCACTTCCTCGCGCTAATCACACCCTACAACCTCCCCGTGAGTCCTTGCTGGATGACTTATTTCAACCAGGTATGGCAAGAATTTCTTAACATTACCTCAGTCTATAACGATCCTCATCGCACTCATTCACTCACACTCAGTATCCAGGTGTATCGTCTATGTTCCCTTTGACAAGTGGTTCAACACTGTCTGGCTGTCCTTATGCTAAGTTTCTAGTAATCACAATTTTTGGGATTCACTGTCTCCATTTGCCACTGTTTACGGTCTTGCCTGATGGTTTCCTTCCATGTATTGGGCACCCTTTTTTGCTGTCCCTTCTTGGGTCTCTGCTTGATATACTCCCTGCTTCTTTTAACATGCCGAACCAAGGATTAAACTCCGTCGAAATTTCAGTAAACAGCAATTTTTATTGAAACTAATATTATTAAGACATAAGATCAATTTTCGGTAAATTCGTAGATTAATACATACCCACTGCTAAATCACTCCGACCCCCGTCGAAAATAAGATTCTCCCATTTTTAGGTGATTACATATGACAACCTGATAAATTTGATGGAAAGAGTGTACTTATGAGTAGTAGTAACTGAAGAGTGACCCCCACCTATCTTGCTCAAGGGTGTCCGAGGCAGGATAGTGCCGTGCCATGGCCATCGAGAGTTGACAAGGCCAAGTAACTAACTTCTTGCCCCCCTCTGACGTCACTGCATTGCGTGTCAAAACAATGGCCGTCGTAATGACAATAAGAAGGCATTTCGACTTCTCCATTCACTAAATAATCCATCAAAATTCAGGAAATCAACCAATTTTAATGAAATTTTCAGTATTTATTAATTAATGATCACGGAATAAAATGAATCCATTATAAAGCTTGGTGCAAATGTATTATTTCTTGTAAACAAAAACACCTTTACTAAAGTTATCCAAAGATATATATTTTTGTAGCTCAGATCATCTTTAATATAAAGATATATATTTTTGTAGCTTTATCTATTTGTCTTTCAGATCATCTTTAATTTTAAGATATATATTTTTGTAGCTTTATCTATTTGTCTTCCAGATCATCTTTAATTTTGAGATATATATTTTTGTAGCTTTATCTATTTGTCTTCCAGATCATCTTTAATTTTAAGATATATATTTTTGTAGCTTTATCTATTTGTCTTCCAGATCATCTTTAATTTTAAGATATATATCTTTGTAGCTTTATCTATTTGTCTTCCAAATCATCTTTAATTTTAAGATATATATTTTTGTAGCTTTATCTATTTGTCTTCCATATCATCTTTAATTTTAAGATATATATTTTTGTAGCTTTATCTCTTTGTCTTCCAGATCATCTTTAATTTTAAGATATATATTTTTGTAGCTTTATCTATTTGTCTTCCATATCATCTTTAATTTTAAGATATATATTTTTGTAGCTTTATCTATTTGTCTTCCATATCATCTTTAATTTTAAGATATATATTTTTGTAGCTTTATCTATTTGTCTTTCAGATCATCTTTAATTTTAAGATATATATTTTTGTAGCTTTATCTATTTGTCTTCCAGATCATCTTTAATTTTAAGATATATATTTTTGTAGCTTTATCTCTTTGTCTTCCATATCATCTTTAATTTTAAGATATATATATTTTTGTAGCTTTATCTATTTGTTTCCATACCATCTTTAATTTTAAGATATATATTTTTGTAGCTTTATCTATTTGTCTTCCATATCATCTTTAATTTTAAGATATATAATTTCTTAGCTTTATCTATTTGTCTTACATATCATCTTTAATTTTAAGATATATATTTTTGTAGCTTTATCGATTTGTCTTCAATATAATCTTTAATTTTAAGATATATATTTTTGTAGCTTTATCTATTTGTCTCCAATATCATCTTTAATTTTAAGATATATATTTTTGTAGCTTTATCTATTTGTCTTACATATCATCTTTAATTTTAAGATATATATTTTTGTAGCTTTATCTATTTGTCTTCCATATCATCTTTAATTTTAAGATATATATTTTTGTAGCTTTATCTATTTGTCTTCCAGATCATCTTTAATTTTAAGATATATATTTTTGTAGCTTTATCTCTTTGTCTTCCATATCATCTTTAATTTTAAGATATATATTTTTGTAGCTTTATCTATTTGTCTTCCATATCATCTTTAATTTTAAGATATATATTTTTGTAGCTTTATCTATTTGTCTTCCATATCATCTTTAATTTTAAGATATATATTTTTGTAGCTTTATCTATTTGTCTTTCAGATCATCTTTAATTTTAAGATATATATTTTTGTAGCTTTATCTATTTGTCTTCCAGATCATCTTTAATTTTAAGATATATATTTTTGTAGCTTTATCTCTTTGTCTTCCATATCATCTTTAATTTTAAGATATATATATTTTTGTAGCTTTATCTATTTGTTTCCATACCATCTTTAATTTTAAAATATATATTTTTGTAGCTTTATCTATTTGTCTTCCATATCATCTTTAATTTTAAGATATATAATTTCTTAGCTTTATCTATTTGTCTTACATATCATCTTTAATTTTAAGATATATATTTTTGTAGCTTTATCGATTTGTCTTCAATATAATCTTTAATTTTAAGATATATATTTTTGTAGCTTTATCTATTTGTCTCCAATATCATCTTTAATTTTAAGATATATATTTTTGTAGCTTTATCTATTTGTCTTACATATCATCTTTCATTTTTAGATACATATTTTTGTAGCTTTATCTATTTGTCTTCCATATCATCTTTAATTTTAAGATATATATTTTTGTAGCTTTATCTATTTGTCTTCCAGATCATCTTTAATTTTAAGATATATATTTTTGTAGCTTTATCTCTTTGTCTTCCATATCATCTTTCATTTAAAGATATATATTTTTGTAGCTTTATCTATTTGTCTTACATATCATCTTTAATTTTAACATATATATTTTTGTAGCTTTATCTATTTGTCTTCCATATCATCTTTAATTTTAGGATATATATTTTTGTAGCTTTATCTATTTGTATTTCAGATCATCTTTAATTTTAAGATATATATTTTTGTAGCTTTATCTATTTGTCTTCCAGATCATCTTTAATTCTAAGATATATATTTTTGTAGCTTTATCTATTTGTCTTCCAGATCATCTTTAATTTTAAGATATATATTTTTGTAGCTTTATCTATTTGTCTTCCAGATCATCTTTAATTTTAAGATATATATTTTTGTAGCTTTATCTATTTGTCTTCCATATCATCTTTAATTTTAAGATATATATTTTTGTAGCTTTATCTCTTTGTCTTCCATATCATCTTTAATTTTAAGATATATATTTTTGTAGCTTTATCTATTTGTCTTCCATATCATCTTTAATTTTAAGATATATATTTTTGTAGCTTTATCTATTTGTCTTCCATATCATCTTTAATTTTAAGATATATATTTTTGTAGCTTTATCTATTTGTCTTTCAGATCATCTTTAATTTTAAGATATATATTTTTGTAGCTTTATCTATTTGTCTTCCAGATCATCTTTAATTTTAAGATATATATTTTTGTAGCTTTATCTCTTTGTCTTCCATATCATCTTTAATTTTAAGATATATATATTTTTGTAGCTTTATCTATTTGTTTCCATACCATCTTTAATTTTAAGATATATATTTTTGTAGCTTTATCTATTTGTCTTCCATATCATCTTTAATTTTAAGATATATAATTTCTTAGCTTTATCTATTTGTCTTACATATCATCTTTAATTTTAAGATATATATTTTTGTAGCTTTATCGATTTGTCTTCAATATAATCTTTAATTTTAAGATATATATTTTTGTAGCTTTATCTATTTGTCTCCAATATCATCTTTAATTTTAAGATATATATTTTTGTAGCTTTATCTATTTGTCTTACATATCATCTTTCATTTTAAGATACATATTTTTGTAGCTTTATCTATTTGTCTTCCATATCATCTTTAATTTTAAGATATATATTTTTGTAGCTTTATCTATTTGTCTTCCAGATCATCTTTAATTTTAAGATATATATTTTTGTAGCTTTATCTCTTTGTCTTCCATATCATCTTTCATTTTAAGATATATATTTTTGTAGCTTTATCTATTTGTCTTACATATCATCTTTAATTTTAACATATATATTTTTGTAGCTTTATCTATTTGTCTTCCATATCATCTTTAATTTTAGGATATATATTTTTGTAGCTTTATCTATTTGTATTTCAGATCATCTTTAATTTTAAGATATATATTTTTGTAGCTTTATCTATTTGTCTTCCAGATCATCTTTAATTCTAAGATATATATTTTTGTAGCTTTATCTATTTGTCTTCCAGATCATCTTTAATTTTAAGATATATATTTTTGTAGCTTTATCTATTTGTCTTCCAGATCATCTTTAATTTTAAGATATATATTTTTGTAGCTCTCTCTATTTGTCTTACATATCATCTTTAATTTTAAGATATATATCTTTGTAGCTTTATCTATTTGTCTTCCAGATCATCTTTAATTTTAAGATATATATTTTTGTAGCTTTATCTATTTGTCTTCCAGATCATCTTTAATTTAAAGATATATATTTTTGTAGCTTTATCTCTTTGTCTTCCATATCATCTTTCATTTTAAGATATATATTTTTGTAGCTTTATCTATTTGTCTTACATATCATCTTTAATTTTAAGATATATATTTTTGTAGCTTTATCTATTTGTCTTCCATATCATCTTTAATTTTAAGATATATATTTTTGTAGCTTTATCTATTTGTCTTTCAGATCATCTTTAATTTTAAGATATATATTTTTGTAGCTTTATCTATTTGTCTTCCAGATCATCTTTAATTTTAAGATATATATTTTTGTAGCTTTATCTATTTGTCTTCCAGATCATCTTTAATTTTAAGATATATATTTTTGTAGCTTTATCTATTTGTCTTCCAGATCATCTTTAATTTTAAGATATATATCTTTGTAGCTTTATCTATTTGTCTTCCAGATCATCTTTAATTTTAAGATATATATTTTTTGTAGCTTTATCTATTTGTGTTCCAGATCATCTTTAATTTAAAGATATATATTTTTGTAGCTTTATCTCTTTGTCTTCCATATCATCTTTCATTTTAAGATATATATTTTTGTAGCTTTATCTATTTGTCTTACATATCATCTTTAATTTTAAGATATATATTTTTGTAGCTTTATCTATTTGTCTTCCATATCATCTTTAATTTTAAGATATATATTTTTGTAGCTTTATCTATTTGTCTTTCAGATCATCTTTAATTTTAAGATATATATTTTTGTAGCTTTATCTATTTGTCTTCCAGATCATCTTTAATTTTAAGATATATATTTTTGTAGCTTTATCTATTTGTCTTCCAGATAATCTTTAATTTTAAGATATATATTTTTGTAGCTTTATCTATTTGTCTTCCAGATCATCTTTAATTTTAAGATATATATTTTTGTAGCTCTCTCTATTTGTCTTACATATCATCTTTAATTTTAAGATATATATCTTTGTAGCTTTATCTATTTGTCTTCCAGATCATCTTTAATTTTAAGATATATATTTTTGTAGCTTTATCTATTTGTCTTCCAGATCATCTTTAATTTAAAGATATATATTTTTGTAGCTTTATCTCTTTGTCTTCCATATCATCTTTCATTTTAAGATATATATTTTTGTAGCTTTATCTATTTGTCTTACATATCATCTTTAATTTTAAGATATATATTTTTGTAGCTTTATCTATTTGTCTTCCATATCATCTTTAATTTTAAGATATATATTTTTGTAGCTTTATCTATTTGTCTTTCAGATCATCTTTAATTTTAAGATATATATTTTTGTAGCTTTATCTATTTGTCTTCCAGATCATCTTTAATTTTAAGATATATATTTTTGTAGCTTTATCTATTTGTCTTCCAGATCATCTTTAATTTTAAGATATATATTTTTGTAGCTTTATCTATTTGTCTTCCAGATCATCTTTAATTTTAAGATATATATCTTTGTAGCTTTATCTATTTGTCTTCCAGATCATCTTTAATTTTAAGATATATATTTTTGTAGCTTTATCTATTTGTCTTCCATATCATCTTTAATTTTAAGTTATATATTTTTGTAGCTTAATCTATTTGTCTTAGATATCATCTTTACTTTTAAGATATATATTTTTGTAGCTTTATCTATTTGTCTTACATATCATCTTTAATTTTTAGATATATATCTTTGTAGCTTTATCTATTTGTCTTACATATCATCTTTAATTTTAAGATATATATCTTTGTAGCTTTATCTTTTTGCCTTCAAGATTATCTTTCATTTTAAGATATATATTTTTGTAGCTTTATCTATTTGTCTTTTAGATCATCTTTAATTTTAAGATATGTATTTTTGTAGCTTTATCTATTTATCTTACATATCATCTTTATTTTAAGATATATATTTTTGTAGCTTTATCTATTTGTCTTACATATCATCTTTAATTTTAAGATATATATTTTTGTAGCTTTATCTATTTGTCTTACATATCATCTTTAATTTTAAGATATATATCTTTGTAGCTTTATCTATTTGTCTTCCATATCATCTTTAATTTTAAGATATATATTTTTGTAGCTTTATCTATTTGTCTTAGATATCATCTTTACTTTTAAGATATATATTTTTGTAGCTTTATCTATTTGTCTTACATATCATCTTTAATTTTTAGATATATATCTTTGTAGCTCTATCTATTTGTCTTACATATCATCTTTAATTTTAAGATATATATCTTTGTAGCTTTATCTATTTGTCTTCCACATCATCTTTAATTTTAAGATATATATTTTTGTAGCTTTATCTATTTGTCTTCTAGATCATCTTTAATTTTAAGATATATATTTTTGTAGCTCTCTCTATTTGTCTTACATATCATCTTTAATTTTAAGATATATATCTTTGTAGCTTTATCTATTTGTCTTCCAGATCATCTTTAATTTTAAGATATATATTTTTGTAGCTTTATCTATTTGTCTTCCAGATCATCTTTAATTTAAAGATATATATTTTTGTAGCTTTATCTCTTTGTCTTCCATATCATCTTTCATTTTAAGATATATATTTTTGTAGCTTTATCTATTTGTCTTACATATCATCTTTAATTTTAAGATATATATTTTTGTAGCTTTATCTATTTGTCTTCCATATCATCTTTAATTTTAAGATATATATTTTTGTAGCTTTATCTATTTGTCTTTCAGATCATCTTTAATTTTAAGATATATATTTTTGTAGCTTTATCTATTTGTCTTCCAGATCATCTTTAATTTTAAGATATATATTTTTGTAGCTTTATCTATTTGTCTTCCAGATCATCTTTAATTTTAAGATATATATTTTTGTAGCTTTATCTATTTGTCTTCCAGATCATCTTTAATTTTAAGATATATATTTTTGTAGCTCTCTCTATTTGTCTTACATATCATCTTTAATTTTAAGATATATATCTTTGTAGCTTTATCTATTTGTCTTCCAGATCATCTTTAATTTTAAGATATATATTTTTGTAGCTTTATCTATTTGTCTTCCAGATCATCTTTAATTTAAAGATATATATTTTTGTAGCTTTATCTCTTTGTCTTCCATATCATCTTTCATTTTAAGATATATATTTTTGTAGCTTTATCTATTTGTCTTACATATCATCTTTAATTTTAAGATATATATTTTTGTAGCTTTATCTATTTGTCTTCCATATCATCTTTAATTTTAAGATATATATTTTTGTAGCTTTATCTATTTGTCTTTCAGATCATCTTTAATTTTAAGATATATATTTTTGTAGCTTTATCTATTTGTCTTCCAGATCATCTTTAATTTTAAGATATATATTTTTGTAGCTTTATCTATTTGTCTTCCAGATCATCTTTAATTTTAAGATATATATTTTTGTAGCTTTATCTATTTGTCTTCCAGATCATCTTTAATTTTAAGATATATATCTTTGTAGCTTTATCTATTTGTCTTCCAGATCATCTTTAATTTTAAGATATATATTTTTGTAGCTTTATCTATTTGTCTTCCATATCATCTTTAATTTTAAGATATATATTTTTGTAGCTTTATCTATTTGTCTTCCATATCATCTTTAATTTTAAGATATATATTATTGTAGCTTTATCTATTTGTCTTACATATCATCTTTAATTTTAAGATATATATTTTTGTAGCTTTATCTATTTGTCTTCCATATCATCTTTAATTTTAAGATATATATTTTGGTAGCTTTATCTATTTGTCTTTCAGATCATCTTTAATTTTAAAATATATATTTTTGTAGCTTTATCTATTTGTCTTCCAGATTATCTTTAATTTTAAGATATATATTTTTGTAGCTTTATATATTTGTCTTCCAGATAATCTTTAATTCTAAGATATATATTTTTGTAGCTTTATCTATTTGTCTTCCAGATCATCTTTAATTTTAAGATATATATTTTTGTAGCTTTATCTCTTTGTCTTCCATATCATCTTTAATTTTAAGATATATATATTTTTGTAGCTTTATCTATTTGTTTCCATACCATCTTTAATTTTAAGATATATATTTTTGTAGCTTTATCTCTTTGTCTTCCATATCATGTTTAATTTTAACATATATAATTTCTTAGCTTTATCTATTTGTCTTACATATCATCTTTAATTTTAAGATATATATTTTTGTAGCTTTATCGATTTGTCTTCAATATAATCTTTAATTTTAAGATATATATTTTTGTAGCTTTATCTATTTGTCTCCAATATCATCTTTAATTTTAAGATATATATTTTTGTAGCTTTATCTATTTGTCTTACATATCATCTTTCATTTTAAGATACATATTTTTGTAGCTTTATCTATTTGTCTTTCATATCATCTTTAATTTTAAGATATATATTTTTGTAGCTTTATCTATTTGTCTTACATATCATCTTTAATTTTAAGATATATATTTTTGTAGCTTTATCTATTTGTCTTACATATCATCTTTAATTTTAGGATATATATTTTTGTAGCTTTATCTATTTGTCTTCTATATCATCTTTAATTTTAAGATATATATCTTTGTAGCTTTATCTATTTGTCTTACATATCATCTTTAATTTTAAGATATATATTTTTGTAGCTTTATCTATTTGTCTTCCATATTATCTTTAATTTTAAGATATATATCTTTGTAGCTTCATCTATGTCTTACATATAATCTTTAATTTTAAGATATATATTTTTGTAGCTTTATCTATTTGTCTTCCATATCATCTTTAATTTTAAGATATATATCTTTGTAGCTTTATCTATTTGTCTTACATATCATTTTTAATTTTAAGATATATATTTTTGTAGCTTTATCTATTTGTCTTCCATATCATCTTTAATTTTAAGATATATATTTTTGTAGCTTTATCTATTTGTCTTACATATCATCTTTAATTTTAAGATATATATTTTTGTAGCTTTATCTATTTGTCTTACATATCATCTTTAATTTTCAGATATATATCTTTGTAGCTTTATCTATTTGTTATCCAGATCATCTTTAATTTTAAGATATATATTTTTGTAGCTTTATCTATTTGTCTTCCAGATCATCTTTAATTTTAAGATATATATTTTTGTAGCTTTATCTATTTGTCTTCCATATCAGTCTTCTATATCATCTTTAATTTTAAGATATATATTTTTGTAGCTCTATCAATTTGTCTTACATATCATCTTTAATTTTAAGATATATATCTTTGTAGCTTTATCTATTTGTCTTACATATCATCTTTAATTTTAAGATATATATTTTTGTAGCTTTATCTATTTGTCTTCCAGATCATCTTTAATTTTAAGATATATATTTTTGTAGCTTTATCTATTTGTCTTACATATCATCTTTATTTTAAGATATATATTTTTGTAGCTTTATCTATTTGTCTTACATATCATCTTTCATTTTAAGATATATATTTTTGTAGCTTTATCTATTTGTCTTCCATATCATCTTTAATTTTAAGATATATATTTTTGTAGCTTTATCTATTTGTCTTAGATATGATCTTTACTTTTAAGATATATATTTTTGTAGCTTTATCTATTTGTCTTACATATCATCTTTAATTTTTAGATATATATCTTTGTAGCTTTATCTATTTGTCTTACATATCATCTTTAATTTTAAGATATATATCTTTGTAGCTTTATCTATTTGCCTTCAAGATTATCTTTCATTTTAAGATATATATTTTTGTAGCTTTATCTATTTGTCTTCCAGATCATCTTTAATTTTAAGATATATATTTTTGTAGCTTTATCTATTAATCTTACATATCATCTTTATTTTAAGATATATATTTTTGTAGCTTTATCTATTTGTCTTCCATATCATCTTTAATTTTAAGATATATATTTTTGTAGCTCTATCTATTTGTCTTACATATCATCTTTAATTTTAAGATATATATCTTTGTAGCTTTATCTATTTGTCTTCCAGATCATCTTTAATTTTAAGATATATATTTTTGTAGCTTTATCTATTTGTCTTCAAGATCATCTTTAATTTTAAGATATATATTTTTGTAGCTCTCTCTATTTGTCTTACATATCATCTTTAATTTTAAGATATATATCTTTGTAGCTTTATCTATTTGTCTTTTAGATCATCTTTAATTTTAAGATATATATTTTTGTAGCTTTATCTCTTTGCCTTCCATATCATCTTTAATTTTAAGATATATATTTTTGTAGCTTTATCTATTTGTCTTACATATCATCTTTAATTTTAAGATATATATTTTTGTAGCTTTATCTATTTGTCTTCCATATCATCTTTAATTTTAAGATATATATTTTTGTAGCTTTATCTATTTGTCTTTCAGATCATCTTTAATTTTAAGATATATATTTTTGTAGCTTTATCTATTTGTCTTCCAGATCATCTTTAATTTTAAGATATATATTTTTGTAGCTTTATCTATTTGTCTTCCAGATCATCTTTAATTTTAAGATATATATTTTTGTAGCTTTATCTATTTGTCTTCCAGATCATCTTTAATTTTAAGATATATATTTTTGTAGCTTTATCTCTTTGTCTTCCATATCATCTTTAATTTTAAGATATATATATTTTTGTAGCTTTATCTATTTGTTTCCATACCATCTTTCATTTTAAGATATATATTTTTGTAGCTTTATCTTTTTGTCTTCCATATCATCTTTAATTTTAAGATATATAATTTCTTAGCTTTATCTATTTGTCTTACATATCATCTTTAATTTTAAGATATATATTTTTGTAGCTTTATCGATTTGTCTTCAATATAATCTTTAATTTTAAGATATATATTTTTGTAGCTTTATCTATTTGTCTCCAATATCATCTTTAATTTTAAGATATATATTTTTGTAGCTTTATCTATTTGTCTTACATATCATCTTTCATTTTAAGATACATATTTTGTAGCTTTATCTATTTGTCTTCCATATCATCTTTAATTTTAAGATATATATTTTTGTAGCTTTATCTATTTGTCTTACATATCATCTTTAATTTTCAGATGTATATTTTTGTAGCTTCATCTATTTGTCTTACATATCATCTTTAATTTTAAGATATATATTTTTGTAGCTTTATCTATTTGTCTTACATATCATCTTTAATTTTAAGATATATATTTTTGTAGCTTTATCTATTTGTCTTCCATATTATCTTTAATTTTAAGATATATATTTTTGTTGCTTTATCTATTTGTCTTCCATATCATCTTTAATTTTAAGATATATATCTTTGTAGCTTTATCTATTTGTCTTCCATATCATCTTTAATTTTAAGATATATATCTTTGTAGGTTTATCTATTTGTCTTACATATCATTTTTAATTTCAAGATATATATTTTTGTAGCTTTATCTATTTGTCTTCCAGATCATCTTTAATTTTAAGATATATATTTTTGTAGCTTTATCTATTTGTCTTACATATCATCTTTATTTTAAGATATATATTTTTGTAGCTTTATCTATTTGTCTTACATATCATCTTTAATTTTAAGATATATATTTTTGTAGCTTTATCTATTTGTCTTAGATA
The DNA here is from genome assembly GCA_963556195.1 of Sepiola atlantica. NCBI lineage: Eukaryota > Metazoa > Mollusca > Cephalopoda > Sepiida > Sepiolidae > Sepiola > Sepiola atlantica. The sequence continues at coordinate 226,881 of CAUVYP010000426.1, read as the reverse complement.
TCATCTTTACTTTAAAGATATATATTTTTGTAGCTTTATCTATTTGTCTTACATATCATCTTTAATTTTTAGATATATATCTTTGTAGCTTTATCTATTTGTCTTACATATCATCTTTAATTTTAAGATATATATCTTTGTAGCTTGATCTATTTGCCTTCAAGATTATCTTTCATTTTAAGATATATATTTTTGTAGCTTTATCTATTTATCTTCCAGATCATCTTTAATTTTAAGATATATATTTTTGTAGCTTTATCTATTTATCTGACATATCATCTTTATTTTAAGATATATATTTTTGTAGCTTTATCTATTTGTCTTACATATCATCTTTAATTTTAAGATATATATTTTTGTAGCTTTATCTATTTGTCTTACATATAATCTTTAATTTTAAGATATATATCTTTGTAGCTTTATCTATTTGTCTTCCATATCATCTTTAATTTTAAGATATATATTTTTGTAGCTTTATCTATTTGTCTTAGATATCATCTTTACTTTTAAGATATATATTTTTGTAGCTTTATCTATTTGTCTTACATATCATCTTTAATTTTTAGATATATATCTTTGTAGCTTTATCTATTTGTCTTACATATCATCTTTAATTTAAAGATATATATCTTTGTAGCTTTATCTATTTGCCTTCAAGATTATCTTTCATTTTAAGATATATATTTTTGTAGCTTTATCTATTTGTCTTCCAGATAATCTTTAATTTTAAGATATATATTTTTGTAGCTCTCTCTATTTGTCTTACATATCATCTTTAATTTTAAGATATATATCTTTGTAGCTTTATCTATTTGTCTTCCAGATCATCTTTAATTTTAAGATATATATTTTTGTAGCTTTATCTATTTGTCTTCCAGATCATCTTAAATTTAAAGATATATATTTTTGTAGCTTTATCTCTTTGTCTTCCATATCATCTTTAATTTTAAGATATATATTTTTGTAGCTTTATCTATTTGTCTTACATATCATCTTTAATTTTAAGATATATATTTTTGTAGCTTTATCTATTTGTCTTTCAGATCATCTTTAATTTTAAGATATATATTTTTGTAGCTTTATCTATTTGTCTTCCATATTATCTTTAATTTTAAGATATATATTTTTGTAGCTTTATCTATTTGTCTTCCAGATCATCTTTAATTTTAAGATATATATCTTTGTAGCTTTATCTATTTGTCTTCCAGATCATCTTTAATTTTAAGATATATATTTTTGTAGCTTTATCTATTTGTCTTCCATATCATCTTTAATTTTAAGATATATATTTTTGTAGCTTTATCTCTTTGTCTTCCATATCATCTTTAATTTTAAGATATATATTTTTGTAGCTTTATCTATTTGTCTTCCATATCATCTTTAATTTTAAGATATATATTTTTGTAGCTTTATCTATTTGTCTTTCAGATCATCTTTAATTTTAAGATATATATTTTTGTAGCTTTATCTATTTGTCTTTCAGATCATCTTTAATTTTAAGATATATATTTTTGTAGCTTTATCTATTTGTCTTCCAGATCATCTTTAATTTCAAGATATATATTTTTGTAGCTTTATCTATTTGTCTTCCAGATCATCTTTAATTTTAAGATATATATTTTTGTAGCTTTATCTATTTGTCTTCCAGATCATCTTTAATTTTAAGATATATATTTTTGTAGCTTTATCTCTTTGTCTTACATATCATCTTTAATTTTAAGATATATATATTTTTGTAGCTTTATCTATTTGTTTCCATATCATCTTTAATTTTAAGATATATAATTTCTTAGCTTTATCTATTTGTCTTACATATCATCTTTAATTTTAAGATATATATTTTTGTAGCTTTATCGATTTGTCTTCTAATATAATCTTTAATTTTAAGATATATATTTTTGTAGCTTTATCTATTTGTCTCCAATATCATCTTTAATTTTAAGATATATATTTTTGTAGCTTTATCTATTTGTCTTACATATCATCTTTCATTTTAAGATACATATTTTTGTAGCTTTATCTATTTGTCTTCCATATCATCTTTAATTTTAAGATATATATTTTTGTAGCTTTATCTATTTGTCTTACATATCATCTTTAATTTTCAGATATATATTTTTGTAGCTTCATCTATTTGTCTTACATATCATCTTTAATTTTAAGATATATATTTTTGTAGCTTTATCTATTTGTCTTCCATATCATCTTTAATTTCAAGATATATATTTTTGTAGCTTTATCTATTTGTCTTACATATCATTTTTAATTTTAAGATATATATTTTTGTAGCTTTATCTATTTGTCTTCCATATTATCTTTAATTTTAAGATATATATTTTTGTTGCTTTATCTATTTGTCTTCCATATCATCTTTAATTTTAAGATATATATCTTTGTAGCTTTATCTATTTGTCTTCCATATCATCTTTAATTTCAAGATATATATCTTTGTAGCTTTATCTATTTGTCTTACATATCATTTTTAATTTTAAGATATATATTTTTGTAGCTTTATCTATTTGTCTTCCAGATCATCTTTAATTTTAAGATATATATTTTTGTAGCTTTATCTATTTGTCTTACATATCATCTTTATTTTAAGATATATATTTTTGTAGCTTAATCTATTTGTCTTACATATCATCTTTAATTTTAAGATATATATTTTTGTAGCTTTATCTATTTGTCTTCCATATCATCTTTAATTTTAAGATATATATTTTTGAAGCTTTATCTATTTGTCTTAGATATCATCTTTACTTTTAAGATATATATTTTTGTAGCTTTATCTATTTGTCTTACATATCATCTTTAATTTTTAGATATATATCTTTGTAGCTTTATCTATTTGTCTTACATATCATCTTTAATTTTAAGATATATATTTTTGTAGCTTTATCTATTTGTCTTCAGTATCATCTTTAATTTTAAGATATATATCTTTGTAGCTTTATCTATTTGTCTTACATATCATCTTTAATTTTAAGATATATATTTTTGTAGCTTTATCTATTTGTCTTCCATATCATCTTTAATTTTAAGATATATATCTTTGTAGCTTTATCTATTTGTCTTACATATCATCTTTAATTTTAAGATATATATTTTTGTAGCTTTATCTATTTGTCTTCCATATTATCTTTAATTTTAAGATATATATTTTTGTAGCTTTATCTATTTGTCTTCAGTATCATCTTTAATTTTAAGATATATATCTTTGTAGCTTTATCTATTTGTCTTACATATCATTTTTAATTTTAAGATATATATTTTTGTAGCTTTATCTATTTGTCTTCGAGACTATCTTTAATTTTAAGATATATATCTTTGTAGCTTTATCTATTTGTCTTACATATCATTTTTAATTTTAAGATATATATTTTTGTAGCTTTATCTATTTGTCTTCCAGATCATCTTTAATTTTAAGATATATATCTTTGTAGCTTTATCTATTTGTCTTCCATATCATCTTTAATTTTAAGATATATATCTTTGTAGCTTTATCTATTTGTCTTACATATCATTTTTAATTTTAAGATATATATTTTTGTAGCTTTATCTATTTGTCTTCGAGATCATCTTTAATTTTAAGATATATATCTTTGTAGCTTTATCTATTTGTCTTCCATATCATCTTTAATTTTAAGATATATATCTTTGTAGCTTTATCTATTTGTCTTCCAGATCATCTTTAATTTTAAGATATATATTTGTGTAGCTTTATCTATTTGTCTTACATATCATCTTTATTTTAAGATATATATTTTTGTAGCTTTATCTATTTGTCTTACATATCATCTTTAATTTTAAGATATATATCTTTGTAGCTTTATCTATTTGTCTCACATATCATCTTTAATTTTAAGATATATATCTTTGTAGCTTTATCTATTTGTCTTACATATCATTTTTAATTTTAAGATATATATTTTTGTAGCTTTATCTATTTGTCTTCCATATCATCTTTAATTTTTAGATATATATCTTTGTAGCTGTATCTATTTGTCTTACATATCATTTTTAATTTTAAGATATATATCTTTGTAGCTTTATCTATTTGTCTTACATATCATCTTTATTTTAAGATATATATTTTTGTAGCTTTATCTATTTGTCTTACATATCATCTTTAATTTTAAGATATATATTTTTGTAGCTTTATCTATTTGTCTTACATATCATCTTTAATTTTAAGATATATATCTTTGTAGCTTTATCTGTCTCACATATCATCTTTAATTTTAAGATATATATCTTTGTAGCTTTATCTATTTGTCTTCCAGATCATCTTTAATTTTAAGATATATATTTTTGTAGCTTTATCTATTTGTCTTCCAGATCATCTTTAATTTTAAGATATATATCTTTGTAGTTTTATCTATTTGTCTCACATATCATCTTTAATTTTGAGATATATATCTTTGTAGCTTTATCTATTTGTCTTACATATCATTTTTAATTTTAAGATATATATTTTTGTAGCTTGATCTATTTGTCTTCGAGATCATCTTTAATTTTAAGATATATATTTTTCTATTTGTCTTACATATCATTTTAAATTTTAAGATATATATTTTTGTAGCTTTATCTATTTGTCTTCCAGATCATCTTTAATTTTAAGATATATATCTTTGTAGCTTTATCTATTTGTCTCACATATCATCTTTAATTTTAAGATATATATCTTTGTAGCTTTATCTATTTGTCTTCCAGATCATCTTTAATTTTAAGATATATATTTGTGTAGCTTTATCTATTTGTCTTACATATCATCTTTATTTTAAGATATATATTTGTGTAGCTTTATCTATTTGTCTTCCATATCATCTTTAATTTTAAGATATATATCTTTGTAGCTTTATCTATTTGTCTTCCATATCATCTTTAATTTTAAGATATATATCTTTGTAGCTTTATCTATTTGTCTTACATATCATTTTTAATTTTAAGATATATATTTTTGTAGCTTTATCTATTTGTCTTCCAAATCATCTTTAATTTTAAGATATATATCTTTGTAGCTGTATCTATTTGTCTTACATATCATTTTTAATTTTAAGATATATATTTTTGTAGCTCTATCTATTTGTCTTCCAGATCATCTTTAATTTTAAGATATATATCTTTGTAGCTTTATCTATTTGTCTCACATATCATCTTTAATTTTAAGATATATATTTGTGTAGCTTCATCTATTTATCTTACATATCATCTTTATTTTAAGATATATATTTTTGTAGCTTTATCTATTTGTCTCACATATCATCTTTAATTTTAAGATATATATCTTTGTAGCTTTATCTATTTGTCTTCCAGATCATCTTTAATTTTAAGATATATATTTTTGTAGCTTTATCTATTTGTCTTCCAGATCATCTTTAATTTTAAGATATATATCTTTGTAGCTTCATCTATTTGTCTCACATATAATCTTTAATTTTAAGATATATATTTTTGTAGCTTCATCTATTTGTCTTACATATAATCTTTAATTTTAAGATATATATTTTTGTAGCTTTATCTATTTGTCTTCCAGATCATCTTTGATTTTAAGATATATATTTTCGTAGCTTTATCTATTTTTCTTCCATATCATCTTTAATTTTAATATACATATTTTTGTAGCTTTATCTATTTGTCTTCCATATCATCTTTAATTTTAAGTTATATATTTTTGTAGCTTTATCTATTTGTCTTACATATCATCTTTATTTTAAGATATATATTTTTGTAGCTTTATCTATTTGTCTTACATATCATCTTTTATTTTAAGATATATATTTTTGTTGCTTTATCTATTTGTCTTCCAGATCATCTTTAATTTTAAGACATATATATTTTTGTAGCTTTATCTATTTGTCTTCCATATCATCTTTAATTTTAAGATATATATTTTTGTAGCTTTATCTATTTGTCTTACATATCATCTTTCATTTTAAGATATATATTTATGTAGCTTTATCTATTTGTCTTCCATATCATCTTTAATTTTAAGATATATATTTTTGTAGCTTTATCTATTTGTCTTCCAGATCATCTTTAATTTTAAGATATATATTTTTGTAGCTTTATCTATCTGTCTGCCAGATCATCTTTAATTTTTAAGATATATATCTTTGTAGCTTTATCTATTTTTCTTACATATCATCTTTAATTTGAGGATATATATTTTTGTAGCTCAATCTATTTGTCTTACATATCATCTTTAATTTTAAGATATATATTTTTGTAGCTTTATCTATTTGTCTTCCATATCATATTTAATTTTAAGATATATATTTTTGTAGCTTTATCTATTTGTCTTAGATGTCATCTTTACTTTTAAGATATATATTTTTGTAGCTTTATCTATTTGTCTTCCATATTATCTTTAATTTTAAGATATATATTTTTGTAGCTTTATCTATTTGTCTTCCATATCATCTTTAATTTTAAGATATATATCTTTGTAGCTTTATCTATTTGTCTTACATATCATTTTTAATTTTAAGATATATATTTTTGTAGCTTTATCTATTTGTCTTCCAGATCATCTTTAATTTTAAGATATATATCTTTGTAGCTTTATCTATTTGTCTTACATATCATCTTTAATTTTACGATATATATCTTTGTAGCTTTATCTATTTGCCTTCAAGATCATCTTTCATTTTAAGATAAATATCTTTGTAGCTTTATCTATTTGTCTTCCATATCATCTTTCATTTTAAGATATATATCTTTGTAGCTTTATCTATTTGTCTTACATATCATTTTTAATTTTAAGATATATATTTTTGTAGCTTTATCTATCTGTCTGTCAGATCATCTTTAATTTTTAAGATATATATCTTTGTAGCTTTATCTATTTTTCTTACATATCATCTTTACTTTTAAGATATATATTTTAGTAGCTCTATCTATTTGTCTTACATATCATCTTTAATTTAAAGATATATATTTTTGTAGCTTTATCTATTTGTCTTCCATTTTTGTAGCTTTATCTATTTGTCTTAGATGTCATCTTTACTTTTAAGATATATATTTTTGTAGCTTTATCTATTTGTCTTCCATATTATCTTTAATTTTAAGATATATATTTTTGTAGCTTTATCTATTTGTCTTCCATATCATCTTTAATTTTAAGATATATATCTTTGTAGCTTTATCTATTTGTCTTCCATATCATCTTTAATTTTAAGATATATATCTTTGTAGCTTTATCTATTTGTCTTCCATATCATCTTTCATTTTAAGATATACATTTTTGTAGCTTTATCTATTTGTCTTCCAGATCATCTTTAATTTTAAGATATATATCTTTGTAGCTTTATCAATTTGTCTTACATATCATCTTTAATTTTAAGATATATATCTTTGTAGCTTTATCTATTTGTCTTACATATCATTTTTAATTTTAAGATATATATTTTTGTAGCTTTATCTATTTGTCTTCCAGATCATCTTTAATTTTAAGATATATATCTTTGTAGCTTTATCTATTTGTCTTACATATCATCTTTAATTTTACGATATGTATCTTTGTAGCTTTATCTATTTGCCTTCAAGATCATCTTTCATTTTAAGATATATATCTTTGTAGCTTTATCTATTTGTCTTCCATATCATCTTTCATTTTAAGATATATATCTTTGTAGCTTTATCTATTTGTCTTACATATCATTTTTAATTTTAAGATATATATTTTTGTAGCTTTATCTATCTGTCTGTCAGATCATCTTTAATTTTTAAGATATATATCTTTGTAGCTTTATCTATTTTTCTTACATATCATCTTTACTTTTAAGATATATATTTTAGTAGCTCTATCTATTTGTCTTACATATCTTTTTTAATTTTAAGATATATATTTTTGTAGCTTTATCTATTTGTCTTCCATTTTTGTAGCTTTATCTATTTGTCTTAGATGTCATCTTTTCTTTTAAGATATATATTTTTGTAGCTTTATCTATTTGTCTTCCATATTATCTTTAATTTTAAGATATATATTTTTGTAGCTTTATCTATTTGTCTTCCATATCATCTTTAATTTTAAGATATATATCTTTGTAGCTTTATCTATTTGTCTTCCATATCATCTTTAATTTTAAGATATATATCTTTGTAGCTTTATCTATTTGTCTTACATATCATCTTTCATTTTAAGATATACATTTTTGTAGCTTTATCTATTTGTCTTCCAGATCATCTTTAATTTTAAGATATATATCTTTGTAGCTTTATCTATTTGTCTTACATATCATCTTTAATTTTAAGATATATATCTTTGTAGCTTTATCTATTTGTCTTCCAGATCATCTTTAATTTTAAGATATATATTTTTGTAGCTTTATCTATTTGTCTTACATATCATCTTTAATTTTAAGATATATATTTTTGTAGCTTTATCTATTTGTCTTCCATATCATCTTTAATTTTAAGATATACATTTTTGTAGCTTTATCTATTTGTCTTCCATATCATCTTTAATTTTAAGATATACATTTTTGTAGCTTTATCTATTTGTCTTACATATTATCTTTCATTTTAAGATATATATCTTTGTAGCTTTATCTATTTGCCTTCAAGATCATCTTTCATTTTAAGATATATATTTTTGTTGCTTTATCTATTTGTCTTACATATCATCTTTCATTTTAAGAAATATACTTTTGTAGATTTATCTATTTGTCTTCCATATCATCTTTGATTTTAAGATATATATCTTTGTAGCTTTATCTATTTGCCTTCAAGATCATCTTTCATTTTAAGATATATATTTTTGTAGCTTTACTTATTTGTCTTCTAGATTATCTTTAATTTTAAGATATATATTTTTGTAGCTTTATCTATTTGTCTTCCAGATCATCTTTAATTTTAAGATATATATTTTTGTAGCTTTATCTATTTGTCTTCCATATCATCTTTAATTTTAAGATATATATTTTTGTAGCTTTATCTATTTGTCTTCCAGATCATCTTTAATTTTAAGATATATATTTTTGTAGCTTTATCTATTTGTCTTCCATATCATCTTTAATTTTAAGATATATATTTTTGTAGCTTTATCTATTTGTCTTACATATCATCTTTCATTTTAAGATATATTTTTTAGTAGCTTTATCTATTTGTCTTACATATCATCTTTATTTTAAGATATATATTTTTGTAGCTTTATCTATTTGTCTTACATATCATCTTTAATTTTAAGATATATATTTTTGTAGCTTTATCTATTTGTCTTCCATATTATCTTTAATTTTAAGATATATATTTTTGTAGCTTTATCTATTTGTCTTAGATATCATCTTTACTTTTAAGATATATATTTTTGTAGCTTTATCTATTTGTCTTACATATCATGTTTAATTTTTAGATATATATATTTGTAGCTTTATCTATTTGTCTTACATATCATCTTTAATTTTAAGATATATATCTTTATAGCTTTATCTAGTTGCCTTCAAGATTATCTTTCATTTTAAGATATATGTTTTTGTAGCTTTATCTATTTGTCTTCCAGATCATCTTTAATTTTAAGACATATATATTTTTGTAGCTTTATCTATTTGTCTTCCATATCATCTTTAATTTTAAGATATATATTTTTGTAGCTTTATCTATTTGTCTTACATATCATCTTTCATTTTAAGATATATATTTATGTAGCTTTATCTATTTGTCTTCCATATCATCTTTAATTTTAAGATATATATTTTTGTAGCTTTATCTATTTGTCTTCCAGATCATCTTTAATTTTAAGACATATATCTTTGTAGCTTTATCTATTTGTCTTACATATCATTTTTAATTTTAAGATATATATTTTTGTAGCTATATCTATCTGTCTGCCAGATCATCTTTAATTTTTAAGATATATATCTTTGTAGCTTTATCTACTTTTCTTACATATCATCTTTAATTTGAGGATATATATTTTTGTAGCTCAATCTATTTGTCTTACATATCATCTTTAATTTTAAGATATATATTTATGTAGCTTTATCTATTTGTCTTCCATATCATCTTTAATTTTAAGATATATATTTTTGTAGCTTTATCTATTTGTCTTAGATGTCATCTTTACTTTTAAGATATATATTTTTGTAGCTTTATCTATTTGTCTTACATATCATGTTTAATTTTTAGATATATATATTTGTAGCTTTATCTATTTGTCTTACATATCATCTTTAATTTTAAGATATATATCTTTATAGCTTTATCTATTTGCCTTCAAGATTATCTTTCATTTTAAGATATATGTTTTTGTAGCTTTATCTATTTGTCTTCCAGATCATCTTTAATTTTAAGACATATATATTGTTGTAGCTTTATCTATTTGTCTTCCATATCATCTTTAATTTTAAGATATATATTTTTGTAGCTTTATCTATTTGTCTTACATATCATCTTTCATTTTAAGATATATATTTATGTAGCTTTATCTATTTGTCTTCCATATCATCTTTAATTTTAAGATATATATTTTTGTAGCTTTATCTATTTGTCTTCCAGATCATCTTTAATTTTAAGATAAATATCTTTGTAGCTTTATCTATTTGTCTTACATATCATTTTTAATTTTAAGATATATATTTTTGTAGCTTTATCTATCTGTCTGCCAGATCATCTTTAATTTTTAAGATATATATCTTTGTAGCTTTATCTATTTTTCTTACATATCATCTTTAATTTGAGGATATATATTTTTGTAGCTTTATCTATTTGTCTTCCATATCATCTTTAATTTTAAGATATATATTTTTGTAGCTTTATCTATTTGTCTTAGATGTCATCTTTACTTTTAAGATATATATTTTTGTAGCTTTATCTATTTGTCTTCCATATCATCTTTAATTTTAAGATATATATCTTTGTAGCTTTATCTATTTGTCTTCCATATCATCTTTAATTTTAAGATATATATCTTTGTAGCTTTATCTATTTGTCTTACATATCATTTTTAATTTTAATATATATATTTTTGTAGCTTTATCTATTTGTCTTCCATATCATCTTTAATTTTAAGATATATATCTGTGTAGCTTTATCTATTGGTCTTACATATCATCTTTAATTTTACGATATATATCTTTGTAGCTTTATCTATTTGCCTTCAAGATCATCTTTCATTTTAAGATATATATTTTTGTAGCTTTATCTATTTGTCTTCCATATCATCTTTCATTTTAAGATATATATCTTTGTAGCTTTATCTATTTGTCTTACATATCATTTTTAATTTTAAGATATATATTTTTGTTGCTTTATCTATCTGTCTGTCAGATCATCTTTAATTTTTAAGATATATATCTTTGTAGCTTTATCTATTTTTCTTACATATCATCTTTACTTTTAAGATATATATTTTTGTAGCTCTATCTATTTGTCTTCCATATCATCTTTAATTTTAAGATATATATCTTTGTAGCTTTATCTATTTGTCTTACATATCATTTTTAATTTTAAGATATATATTTTTGTAGCTTTATCTATTTGTCTTCCAGATCATCTTTAATTTTAAGATATATATCTTTGTAGCTTTATCTATTTGTCTCACATATCATCTTTAATTTTAAGATATATATTTTTGTAGCTTCATCTATTTGTCTTACATATAATCTTTAATTTTAAGACATATATTTTTGTAGCTTTATCTATTTGTCTTCCAGATCATCTTTAATTTTAAGATATATATTTTTGTAGCTTTATCTATTTGTCTTCCATATCATCTTTAATTTGAAGATATATATCTTTCTAGCTTTATCTATTTGCCTTCAAGATTATCTTTCATTTTAAGATATATATTTTTGTAGCTTTATCTATTTGTCTTCCAGATCATCTTTAATTTTAAGATATATATTTTTGTAGCTTTATCTATTTGTCTTCCATATCATCTTTAATTTTAAGATATATATTTTTGTAGCTTTATCTATTTGTCTTAAATATCATCTTTCATTTTAAGATATATATTTTTGTAGCTTTATCTATTCGTCTTCCAGATCATCTTTTATTTTAAGATATATATTTTTGGAGCTTTATCTATTTGTCTTCCAGATCATCTTTAATTTTAAGATATATATTTTTGTAGCTTTATCTATTTGTCTTCCAGATCATCTTGCATTTTAAGATATATATTTTTGTAGCTTTATCTATTTGTCTTCCGGATCATCTTTAATTTTAAGATATATATTTTTGTAGCTTTATCTCTTTGTCTTCCATATCATCTTTAATTTTAAGATATATATTTTTGTAGCTTTATCTATTCGTCTTCCATATCATCTTTAATTTTAAGATATATATTTTTGTAGCTTTATCTCTTTGTCTTCCATATCATCTTTTATTTTAAGATATATATTTTTGTAGCTTTATCTATTTGTCTTACATATCATCTTTAATTTTTAAGATATATATTTTTGTAGCTTTATCTATTTGTCTTCCATATTATCTTTAATTTTAAGATATATATTTTTGTAGCTTTATCTATTTGTCTTCCACATCATCTTTAATTTTAAGATATATATCTTTGTAGCTATATCTATTTGTCTTCCATATCATCTTTAATTTTAAGATATATATCTTTGTAGCTTTATCTATTTGTCTTACATATCATTTTTAATTTTAAGATATATATTTTTGTAGCTTTATCTATTTGTCTTCCAGATCATCTTTAATTTTAAGATATATATCTTTGTAGCTTTATCTATTTGTCTCACATATCATCTTTAATTTTAAGATATATATTTTTGTAGCTTCATCTATTTGTCTTACATATAATCTTTAATTTTAAGACATATATTTTTGTAGCTTTATCTATTTGTCTTCCAGATCATCTTTAATTTTAAGATATATATTTTTGTAGCTTTATCTATTTGTCTTCCATATCATCTTTAATTTGAAGATATATATCTTTCTAGCTTTATCTATTTGCCTTCAAGATTATCTTTCATTTTAAGATATATATTTTTGTAGCTTTATCTATTTGTCTTCCAGATCATCTTTAATTTTTAGATATATATTTTTGTAGCTTTATCTATTTGTCTTCCATATCATCTTTAATTTTAAGATATATATTTTTGTAGCTTTATCTATTTGTCTTCCAGATCATCTTTAATTTTAAGATATATATCTTTGTAGCTTTATCTATTTGTCTCACATATCATTTTAAATTTTAAGATATATATTTTTGTAGCTTCATCTATCTGTCTGCCAGATCATCTTTAATTTTAAGATATATATCTTTGTAGCTTTATCTATTTGTCCTACATATCATCTTTAATTTTAAGATATATATTTTTGTAGCTTCATCTATTTGTCTTACATATTATCTTTAATTTTAAGACATATATTTTTGTAGCTTTATCTATTTGTCTTCCAGATCATCTTTAATTTTAAGATATATATTTTTGTAGCTTTATCTATTTGTCTTCAATATTATCTTTAATTTTAAGATATATATTTTTGTAGCTTTATCTATTCGTCTTCCAGATCATCTTTTATTTTAAGATATATATTTTTGGAGCTTTATCTATTTGTCTTCCAGATCATCTTTAATTTTAAGATATATATTTTTGTAGCTTTATCTATTTGTCTTCCAGATCATCTTGCATTTTAAGATATATATTTTTGTAGCTTTATCTATTTGTCTTCCGGATCATCTTTAATTTTAAGATATATATTTTTGTAGCTTTATCTCTTTGTCTTCCATATCATCTTTAATTTTAAGATATATATTTTTGTAGCTTTATCTATTCGTCTTCCATATCATCTTTAATTTTAAGATATATATTTTTGTAGCTTTATCTCTTTGTCTTCCATATCATCTTTTATTTTAAGATATATTTTTGTAGCTTTATCTATTTGTCTTACATATCATCTTTAATTTTAAGATATATATTTTTGTAGCTTTATCTATTTGTCTTCCATATTATCTTTAATTTTAAGATATATATTTTTGTAGCTTTATCTATTTGTCTTCCATATCATCTTTAATTTTAAGATATATATCTTTGTAGCTATATCTATTTGTCTTCCATATCATCTTTAATTTTAAGATATATATCTTTGTAGCTTTATCTATTTGTCTTACATATCATTTTTAATTTTAAGATATATATTTTTGTAGCTTTATCTATTTGTCTTCCAGATCATCTTTAATTTTAAGATATATATCTTTGTAGCTTTATCTATTTGTCTCACATATCATCTTTAATTTTAAGATATATATTTTTGTAGCTTCATCTATTTGTCTTACATATAATCTTTAATTTTAAGACATATATTTTTGTAGCTTTATCTATTTGTCTTCCAGATCATCTTTAATTTTAAGATATATATTTTTGTAGCTTTATCTATTTGTCTTCCATATCATCTTTAATTTGAAGATATATATCTTTCTAGCTTTATCTATTTGCCTTCAAGATTATCTTTCATTTTAAGATATATATTTTTGTAGCTTTATCTATTTGTCTTCCAGATCATCTTTAATTTTAAGATATATATTTTTGTAGCTTTATCTATTTGTCTTCCATATCATCTTTAATTTTAAGATATATATTTTTGTAGCTTTATCTATTTGTCTTAAATATCATCTTTCATTTTAAGATATATATTTATGTAGCTTTATCTATTTGTCTTCCATATCATCTTTAATTTTAAGATATATATTTTTGTAGCTTTATCTATTTGTCTTCCATATCATCTTTAATTTTAAGATATATATCTTTGTAGCTTTATCTATTTGTCTTACATATCATTTTTTAATTTTAAGATATATATTTTTGTAGCTTTATCTATCTGTCTGCCAGATCATCTTTAATTTTTAAGATATATATCTTTGTAGCTTTATCTATTTTTCTTACATATCATCTTTAATTTTAAGATATATATTTTTGTAGCTCTATCTATTTGTCTTACATATCATCTTTAATTTTAAGATATATATTTTTGTAGCTTTATCTATTTGTCTTCCATATCATCTTTAATTTTAAGATATATATCTTTGTAGCTTTATCTATTTGTCTTACATATCATCTTTAATTTAAAGATATATATTTTTGTAGCTTTATCTATTTGTCTTCCAGATCATCTTTAATTTTAAGATATATATTTTTGTAGCTTTATCTATTTGTCTTCCATATCATCTTTAATTTTAAGATATATATTTTTGTAGCTTTATCTATTTGTCTTCCATATCATCTTTAATTTTAAGATATATATTTTTGTAGCTTTATCTATTTGTCTTCCAGATCATCTGTAATTTTAAGATATATATTTTTGTAGCTTTATCTATTTGCCTTCAAGATTATCTTTAATTTTAAGATATATATTTTTGTAGCTTCATCTATTTGTCTTACATATCATCTTTAATTTTAAGATATATATTTTTATAGCTTTATCTATTTGTCTTCCATATCATCTTTAATTTTAAGATATATATTTTTGTAGCTTTATCTATTTGTCTCCAATATCATCTTTAATTTTAAGATATATATTTTTGTAGCTTTATCTATTTGTCTTAGATATCATCTTTACTTTTAAGATATATATTTTTGTAGCTTTATCTATTTGTCTTACATATCATCTTTAATTTTTAGATATATATCTTTGTAGCTTCATCTATTTGTCTTACATATCATCTTTAATTTTAAGATATATATCTTTGTAGCTTTATCTATTTGCCTTCAAGATTATCTTTCATTTTAAGATATATATTTTTGTAGCTTTATCTATTTGTCTTACATATCATCTTTAATTTTAAGATATATATTTTTGTAGCTTCATCTATTTGTCTTACATATAATCTTTAATTTTAAGATATATATTTTTCTGGCTTTATCTATTTGTCTTCCAGATCATCTTTAATTTTAAGATATATATTTTTGTAGCTTTATCTATTTGTCTCACATATCATCTTTAATTTTAAGATATATATTTTTGTAGCTTTATCTATTTGTCTTCCATATCATCTTTAATTTTAAGATATATATTTTTGTAGCTTTATCTATTTGTCTTACATATCATCTTTATTTTCAGATATATATTTTTGTAGCTTTATCTATTTGTTATACATATCATCTTTAATTTTAAGATATATATTTTTGTAGCTTTATCTATTTGTCTTCCATATCATCTTTAATTTTAAGATATATATTTTTGTAGCTTTATCTATTTTTCTTAGATATCATCTTTACTTTTAAGATATATATTTTTGTAGCTTTATCTATTTGTCTTACATATTATCTTTAATTTTTAGATATATATCTTTGTAGCTTTATCTATTTGTCTTACATATCATCTTTCATATTAAGATATATATCTTTGTAGCTTTATCTATTTGCCTTCAAGATCATATTTAATTTTAAGATATATATTTTTGTAGCTTTATCTATTTGTCTTCCAGATCATCTTTAATGTTAAGATATATATTTTTGTAGCTTTAACGATTTGTCTTCCATATCATCTTTAATTTTAAAATATATATTTTTGTAGCTTTATCTATTTGTTTTACATATGATCTTTCATTTTAAGATATATATTTTTGTAGCTTTATCTATTTGTCTTCCATATCATCTTTAATTTTAAGATATATATTTTTGTAGCTTTATCTATTTGTCTTACATATCATCTTTAATTTTAAGATATATATTTTTGTAGCTTTATCTATTTGTCTTACATATCATCTTTAATTTTAAGATATATATTTTTGTAGCTTTATCTATTTGTCTTACATATCATCTTTACTTTAAAGATATATATCTTTGTAGCTTTATCTATTTGCCTTCAAGATCATCTTTCATTTTAAGATATATATTTTTGTAGCTTTATCTATTTGTCTTCCAGATCATCTTTAATTTTAAGATATATATTTTTGTAGCTTTATCTATTTGTCTTCCAGATCATCTTTAATTTTAAAGTTTATATTTTTGTAGCTTTATCTATTTGTCTTCCATATCATCTTTAATTTTAAGATATATATCTTTGTGGCTTTATCTATTTGTCTTACATATCATTTTTAATTTAAAAGTATATATTTTGGTAGCTTTATCTATCTGTCTTCCAGATCATCTTTAATTTTAAGATATATATCTTTGTAGCTTTATCTATTTTTCTTACATATCATCTTTAATTTTAAGATATATATTTTTGTAGCTCTATCTATTTGTCTTACATATCATCTTTAATTTTAAGATATATATTTTTGTAGCTTTATCTATTTGTCTTACATATCATCTTTAATTTTAAGATATACATTTTTGTAGCTTTATCTATTTGTCTTCCAGATCATCTTTAATTTTAAGATATATATTTTTGTAGCTTTATCTATTTGTCTTACATATCATCTTTAATTTTAAGATATATATTTTTGTAGCTTTATCTATTTGTCTTACATATCATCTTTAATATTAAGATATATATCTTTGTAGCTTTATCTATTTGCCTTCAAGATCATCTTTAATTTTAAGATATATATTTTTGCAGCTTTATCTATTTGTCTTCCATATCATCTTTAATTTTAAGATATATATTTTTGTAGCTTTATCTATTTGTCTTACATATCATCTTTAATTTTAAGATATATATTTTTGTAGCTTTATCTATTTGTCTTCCATATCATCTTTAATTTTAAGATATATATTTTTGTAGCTTTATCTATTTGTCTTACATATCATCTTTAATTTTAAGATATATATTTTTGTAGCTTTATCTATTTGTCTTACATATCATCTTTAATTTAAAGATATATATTTTTGAAGCTTTATCTATTTGTCTTACATATCATCTTTACTTTAAAGATATATGTCTTTGTAGCTTTATCTATTTGCCTTCAAGATCATCTTTCATTTTAAGATATATATTTTTGTAGCTTTATCTATTTGTCTTCCAGATCATCTTTAATTTTTAAGTTTATATTTTTGTAGCTTTATCTATTTGTCTTCCATATCATCTTTAATTTTAAGATATATATCTTTGTAGCTTTATCTATTTGTCTTACATATCATTTCTAATTTAAAGATATATATTTTGGTAGCTTTATCTATCTGTCTTCAAGATCATCTTTAATTTTTAGATATATATTTTTGTAGCTTTATCTATCTGTCTTCAAGATCATCTTTAATTTTAAGATATATATCTTTGTAGCTTTATCTATTTTTCTTACATATCATCTTTAATTTTAAGATATATATTTTTGTAGCTCTATCTATTTGTCTTACATATCATCTTTAATTTTAAGATATATATTTTTGTAGCTTTATCTATTTGTCTTACATATCATCTTTAATTTTAAGATATACATTTTTGTAGCTTTATCTATTTGTCTTCCAGATCATCTTTAATTTTAAGATATATATTTTTGTAGCTTTATCTATTTGTCTTCCATATCATCTTTAATTTTAAGATATATATTTTTGTAGCTCTATCTATTTGTCTTACATATCATCTTTAATTTTAAGATATATATTTTTGTAGCTTTATCTATTTGTCTTCCATATCATCTTTAATTTTAAGATATATATTTTTGTAGCTTTATCTATTTGTCTTACATATCATCTTTAATTTTAAGATATATATTTTTGTAGCCTCATCTATTTGTCTTACATATAATCTTTAATTTTAAGATATATATTTTTGTGGCTTTATCTATTTGTCTTCCAGATCATCTTTAATTTTAAGATATATATTTTTGTAGCTTTATCTATTTGTCTCACATATCATCTTTAATTTTAAGATATATATTTTTGTAGCTTTATCTATTTGTCTTCCATATCATATTTAATTTTAAGATATATATTTTTGTAGCTTTATCTATTTGTCTTACATATCATCTTTATTTTAAGATATATATTTTTGTAGCTTCATCTATTTGTTATACATATCATCTTTAATTTTAAGATATATATTTTTGTAGCTTTATCTATTTGTCTTCCATATCATCTTTAATTTTAAGATATATATTTTTGTAGCTTTATCTATTTGTCTTAGATATCATCTTTACTTTTAAGATATATATTTTTGTAGCTTTATCTATTTCTCTTACATATTATCTTTAATTTTTAGATATATATCTTTGTAGCTTTATCTATTTGTCTTACATATCATCTTTAATATTAAGATATATGTCTTTGTAGCTTTATCTATTTGCCTTCAAGATCATCTTTAATTGTAAGGTATATATTTTAGTAGCTTTATCTATTTGTCTTCCATATCATCTTTAATGTTAAGATATATATTTTTGTAGCTTTAACTATTTGTCTTCCATATCATCTTTAATTTTAAGATATATATTTTTGTAGCTTTATCTATTTGTTTTACATATCATCTTTCATTTTAAGATATATATTTTTGTAGCTTTATCTATTTGTCTTCCAGATCATCTTTAATTTTAAGATATATATTTTTGTAGCTTTATCTATTTGTCTTCCATATCATCTTTAATTTTAAGATATATATTTTTGTAGCTCTATCTATTTGTCTTACATATCATCTTTAATTTTAAGATATATATCTTTGTAGCTTTATCTATTTGTTTTACATATTATCTTTAATTTTAAGATATATATTTTTGTAGCTTTATCTATTTGTCTTCCAGATCATCTTTAATTTTAAGATATATATTTTTGTAGCTTTATCTATTTGTCTTCCATATCATCTTTAATTTTAAGATATATATTTTTGTAGCTTTATCTTTTTGTCTCCAATATCATCTTTAATTTTAAGATATATATTTTTGTAGCTTTATCTATTTGTCTTAGATATCATCTTTACTTTTAAGATATATATTTTTGTAGCTTTATCTATTTGTCTTACATATCATCTTTAATTTTTAGATATATATCTTTGTAGCTTTATCTATTTGTCTTACATATCATCTTTAATTTTAAGATATATATCTTTGTAGCTTTATCTATTTTTCTTACATATTATCTTTAATTTTAAGATATATATTTTTGTAGCTTTATCTATTTGTCTTCCAGATCATCTTTAATTTTAAGATATATATTTTTGTAGCTTTATCTATTTGTCTTCCATATTATATTCAATTTTAAGATATATATTTTTGTAGCTTTATCTATTTGTCTTACATATCATCTTTCATTTTAAGATATATATTTATGTAGCTTTATCTATTTGTCTTCCATATCATCTTTAATTTTAAGATATATATTTTTGTAGCTTTATCTATTTGTCTTCCATATCATCTTTAATTTTAAGATATATATCTTTGTAGCTTTATCTATTTGTCTTACATATCATTTTTAATTTTAAGATATATATTTTTGTAGCTTTATCTATCTGTCTGCCAGATCATCTTTAATTTTTAAGATATATATCTTTGTAGCTTTATCTATTTTTCTTACATATTATCTTTAATTTTAAGATATATATTTTTGTAGCTCTATCTATTTGTCTTACATATCATCTTTAATTTAAGATATATATTTTTGTAGCTTTATCTATTTGTCTTCTATATCATCTTTAATTTTAAGATATATATCTTTGTAGCTTTATTTGTTGTCTTACAATCTTTAATTTTAAGATATATATTTTTGTAGCTTTATCTATTTGTCTTCCAGATCATCTTGCATTTTAAGATATATATTTTTGTAGCTTTATCTATTTGTCTTCCGGATCATCTTTAATTTTAAGATATATATTTTTGTAGCTTTATCTCTTTGTCTTCCATATCATCTTTAATTTTAAGATATATATTTTTGTAGCTTTATCTATTTGTCTTCTATATTATATTCAATTTTAAGATATATATTTTTGTAGCTTTATCTATTTGTCTTACATATCAACTTTGATTTTAAGATATATATTTATGTAGCTTCATCTATTTGTCTTCCATATCATCTTTAATTTTAAGATATATATTTTTGTAGCTTTATCTATTTGTCTTCCATATCATCTTTAATTTTAAGATATATATCTTTGTAGCTTTATCTATTTGTCTTACATATCATTTTTAATTTTAAGATATATATTTTTGTAGCTTTATCTATCTGTCTGCCAGATCATCTTTAATTTTAAGATATATATCTTTGTAGCTTTATCTATTTGTCTCACATATCATCTTTAATTTTAAGATATATATTTTTGTAGCTTCATCTATTTGTCTTACATATTATCTTTAATTTTAAGACATATATTTTTGTAGCTTTATCTATTTGTCTTCCAGATCATCTTTAATTTTAAGATATATATTTTTGTAGCTTTATCTATTTGTCTTCAATATTATCTTTAATTTTAAGATATATATTTTTTTAGCTTTATCTATTCGTCTTCCAGATCATCTTTTATTTTAAGATATATATTTTCGGAGCTTTATCTATTTGTCTTCCAGATCATCTTTAATTTTAAGATATATATTTTTGTAGCTTTATCTATTTGTCTTCCAGATCATCTTGCATTTTAAGATATATATTTTTGTAGCTTTATCTATTTGTCTTCCGGATCATCTTTAATTTTAAGATATATATTTTTGTAGCTTTATCTCTTTGTCTTCCATATCATCTTTAATTTTAAGATATATATTTTTGTAGCTTTATCTATTTGTCTTCCATATCATCTTTAATTTTAAGATATATATCTTTGTAGCTTTATCTATTTGTCTTACATATCATTTTTAATTTTAAGATATATATTTTTGTAGCTTTATCTATCTGTCTGCCAGATAATCTTTAATTTTTAAGATATATATCTTTGTAGCTTTATCTATTTGTCTTACATATTATCTTTAATTTTAAGATATATATTTTTGTAGCTTTATCTATTTGTCTTCCAGATCATCTTTAATTTTAAGATATATATTTTTGTAGCTTTATCTATTTGTCTTCCATATTATATTCAATTTTAAGATATATATTTTTGTAGCTTTATCTATTTGTCTTACATATCATCTTTCATTTTAAGATATATATTCATGTAGCTTTATCTATTTGTCTTCCATATCATCTTTAATTTTAAGATATATATTTTTGTAGCTTTATCTATTTGTCTTCCATATCATCTTTAATTTTAAGATATATATCTTTGTAGCTTTATCTATTTGTCTTACATATCATTTTTAATTTTAAGATATATATTTTTGTAGCTTTATCTATCTGTCTGCCAGATCATCTTTAATTTTTAAGATATATATCTTTGTAGTTTTGTCTATTTTTCTTACATATTATCTTTAATTTTAAGATATATATTTTTGTAGCTCTATCTATTTGTCTTACATATCATCTTTAATTTAAGATATATATTTTTGTAGCTTTATCTATTTGTCTTCTATATCATCTTTAATTTTAAGATATATATCTTTGTAGCTTTATTTTTTGTCTTACAATCTTTAATTTTAAGATATATATTTTTGTAGCTTTATCTATTTGTCTTCCAGATCATCTTGCATTTTAAGATATATATTTTTGTAGCTTTATCTATTTGTCTTCCGGATCATCTTTAATTTTAAGATATATATTTTTGTAGCTTTATCTCTTTGTCTTCCATATCATCTTTAATTTTAAGATATATATTTTTGTAGCTTTATCTATTTGTCTTCTATATTATATTCAATTTTAAGATATATATTTTTGTAGCTTTATCTATTTGTCTTACATATCAACTTTGATTTTAAGATATATATTTATGTAGCTTTATCTATTTGTCTTCCATATCATCTTTAATTTTAAGATATATATTTTTGTAGCTTTATCTATTTGTCTTCCATATCATCTTTAATTTTAAGATATATATCTTTGTAGCTTTATCTATTTGTCTTACATATCATTTTTAATTTTAAGATATATATTTTTGTAGCTTTATCTATCTGTCTGCCAGATCATCTTTAATTTTAAGATATATATCTTTGTAGCTTTATCTATTTGTCTCACATATCATCTTTAATTTTAAGATATATATTTTTGTAGCTTCATCTATTTGTCTTACATATTATCTTTAATTTTAAGACATATATTTTTGTAGCTTTATCTATTTGTCTTCCAGATCATCTTTAATTTTAAGATATATATTTTTGTAGCTTTATCTATTTGTCTTCAATATTATCTTTAATTTTAAGATATATATTTTTGTAGCTTTATCTATTCGTCTTCCAGATCATCTTTTATTTTAAGATATATATTTTCGGAGCTTTATCTATTTGTCTTCCAGATCATCTTTAATTTTAAGATATATATTTTTGTAGCTTTATCTATTTGTCTTC
This sequence comes from Sepiola atlantica, assembly GCA_963556195.1. Taxonomy (NCBI): domain Eukaryota; kingdom Metazoa; phylum Mollusca; class Cephalopoda; order Sepiida; family Sepiolidae; genus Sepiola; species Sepiola atlantica. The sequence goes on along the minus strand of CAUVYP010000426.1, from coordinate 203,690 downwards.
CAGATCATCTTGCATTTTAAGATATATATTTTTGTAGCTTTATCTATTTGTCTTCCGGATCATCTTTAATTTTAAGATATATATTTTTGTAGCTTTATCTCTTTGTCTTCCATATCATCTTTAATTTTAAGATATATATTTTTGTAGCTTTATCTATTTGTCTTCCATATCATCTTTAATTTTAAGATATATATCTTTGTAGCTTTATCTATTTGTCTTACATATCATTTTTAATTTTAAGATATATATTTTTGTAGCTTTATCTATCTGTCTGCCAGATAATCTTTAATTTTTAAGATATATATCTTTGTAGCTTTATCTATTTTTCTTACATATTATCTTTAATTTTAAGATATATATTTTTGTAGCTTTATCTATTTGTCTTCCAGATCATCTTTAATTTTAAGATATATATTTTTGTAGCTTTATCTATTTGTCTTCCATATTATATTCAATTTTAAGATATATATTTTTGTAGCTTTATCTATTTGTCTTACATATCATCTTTCATTTTAAGATATATATTTATGTAGCTTTATCTATTTGTCTTCCATATCATCTTTAATTTTAAGATATATATTTTTGTAGCTTTATCTATTTGTCTTCCATATCATCTTTAATTTTAAGATATATATCTTTGTAGCTTTATCTATTTGTCTTACATATCATTTTTAATTTTAAGATATATATTTTTGTAGCTTTATCTATCTGTCTGCCAGATCATCTTTAATTTTTAAGATATATATCTTTGTAGCTTTATCTATTTTTCTTACATATTATCTTTAATTTTAAGATATATATTTTTGTAGCTCTATCTATTTGTCTTACATATCATCTTTAATTTAAGATATATATTTTTGTAGCTTTATCTATTTGTCTTCTATATCATCTTTAATTTTAAGATATATATCTTTGTAGCTTTATTTTTTGTCTTACAATCTTTAATTTTAAGATATATATTTTTGTAGCTTTATCTATTTGTCTTCCAGATCATCTTGCATTTTAAGATATATATTTTTGTAGCTTTATCTATTTGTCTTCCGGATCATCTTTAATTTTAAGATATATATTTTTGTAGCTTTATCTCTTTGTCTTCCATATCATCTTTAATTTTAAGATATATATTTTTGTAGCTTTATCTATTTGTCTTCTATATTATATTCAATTTTAAGATATATATTTTTGTAGCTTTATCTATTTGTCTTACATATCAACTTTCATTTTAAGATATATATTTATGTAGCTTTATCTATTTGTCTTCCATATCATCTTTAATTTTAAGATATATATTTTTGTAGCTTTATCTATTTGTCTTCCATATCATCTTTAATTTTAAGATATATATCTTTGTAGCTTTATCTATTTGTCTTACATATCATTTTTAATTTTAAGATATATATTTTTGTAGCTTTATCTATCTGTCTGCCAGATCATCTTTAATTTTAAGATATATATCTTTGTAGCTTTATCTATTTGTCTCACATATCATCTTTAATTTTAAGATATATATTTTTGTAGCTTCATCTATTTGTCTTACATATTATCTTTAATTTTAAGACATATATTTTTGTAGCTTTATCTATTTGTCTTCCAGATCATCTTTAATTTTAAGATATATATTTTTGTAGCTTTATCTATTTGTCTTCAATATTATCTTTAATTTTAAGATATATATTTTTGTAGCTTTATCTATTCGTCTTCCAGATCATCTTTTATTTTAAGATATATATTTTCGGAGCTTTATCTATTTGTCTTCCAGATCATCTTTAATTTTAAGATATATATTTTTGTAGCTTTATCTATTTGTCTTCCAGATCATCTTGCATTTTAAGATATATATTTTTGTAGCTTAATCTATTTGTCTTCCGGATCATCTTTAATTTTAAGATATATATTTTTGTAGCTTTATCTCTTTGTCTTCCATATCATCTTTAATTTTAAGATATATATTTTTGTAGCTTTATCTATTCGTCTTCCATATCATCTTTAATTTTAAGATATATATTTTTGTAGCTTTATCTCTTTGTCTTCCATATCATCTTTTATTTTAAGATATATATTTTTGTAGCTTTATCTATTTGTCTTACATATCATCTTTAATTTTAAGATATATATTTTTGTAGCTTTATCTATTTGTCTTACATATCATCTTTATTTTAAGATATATATTTTTGTAGCTTTATCTATTTGTCTTCTATATTATCTTTAATTTTAAGATATATATTTTTGTAGCTTTATCTATTTGTCTTACATATCATCTTTTATTTTAAGATATATATTTTTGTAGCTTTATCTATTTGTCTTACATATCATCTTTAATTTTAAGATATATATTTTTGTAGCTTTATCTATTTGTCTTACATATCATCTTTATTTTAAGATATATATTTTTGTAGCTTTATCTATTTGTCTTCTATATTATCTTTAATTTTAAGATATATATTTTTGTAGCTTTATCTATTTGTCTTACATATCATCTTTAATTTTAAGATATATATTTTTGTAGCTTTATATATTTGTCTTCCATATCATCTTTAATTTTAAGATATATATTTTTGTAGCTTTATCTATTTGTCTTCCATATCATCTTTAATTTTAAGATATATATCTTTGTAGCTATATCTATTTGTCTTCCATATCATCTTTAATTTTAAGATATATATCTTTGTAGCTTCATCTATTTGTCTTACATATCATTTTTAATTTTAAGATATATATTTTTGTAGCTTTATCTATTTGTCTTCCAGATCATCTTTAATTTTAAGATATATATCTTTGTAGCTTTATCTATTTGTCTCACATATCATCTTTAATTTTAAGATATATATTTTTGTAGCTTCATCTATTTGTCTTACATATAATCTTTAATTTTAAGACATATATTTTTGTAGCTTTATCTATTTGTCTTCCAGATCATCTTTAATTTTAAGATATATATTTTTGTAGCTTTATCTATTTGTCTTCCATATCATCTTTAATTTTAAGATATATATCTTTCTAGCTTTATCTATTTGCCTTCAAGATTATCTTTCATTTTAAGATATATATTTTTGTAGCTTTATCTATTTGTCTTCCAGATCATCTTTAATTTTAAGATATATATTTTTGTAGCTTTATCTATTTGTCTTCCATATCATCTTTAATTTTAAGATATATATTTTTGTAGCTTTATCTATTTGTCTTAAATATCATCTTTCATTTTAAGATATATATTTATGTAGCTTTATCTATTTGTCTTCCATATCATCTTTAATTTTAAGATATATATTTTTGTAGCTTTATCTATTTGTCTTCCATATCATCTTTAATTTTAAGATATATATCTTTGTAGCTTTATCTATTTGTCTTACATATCATTTTTTAATTTTAAGATATATATTTTTGTAGCTTTATCTATCTGTCTGCCAGATCATCTTTAATTTTTAAGATATATATCTTTGTAGCTTTATCTATTTTTCTTACATATCATCTTTAATTTTAAGATATATATTTTTGTAGCTCTATCTATTTGTCTTACATATCATCTTTAATTTTAAGATATATATTTTTGTAGCTTTATCTATTTGTCTTCCATATCATCTTTAATTTTAAGATATATATTTTTGTAGCTTTATCTATTTGTCTTCCATATCATCTGTAATTTTAAGATATATATTTTTGTAGCTCTATCTATTTGTCTTACATATCATCTTTAATTTTAAGATATATATTTTTGTAGCTTTATCTATTTGTCTTCCATATCATCTTTAATTTTAAGATATATATTTTTGTAGCTTTATCTATTTGTCTCCAATATCATCTTTAATTTTAAGATATATATTTTTGTAGCTTTATCTATTTGTCTTAGATATCATCTTTACTTTTAAGATATATATTTTTGTAGCTTTATCTATTTGTCTTACATATCATCTTTAATTTTTAGATATATATCTTTGTAGCTCTATCTATTTGTCTTACATATCATCTTTAATTTCAAGATATATATCTTTGTAGCTTTATCTATTTGCCTTCAAGATTATCTTTCATTTTAAGATATATATTTTTGTAGCTTTATCTATTTGTCTTACATATCATCTTTAATTTTAAGATATATATTTTTGTAGCTTCATCTATTTGTTTTACATATCATCTTTAATTTTAAGATATATATTTTTGTAGCTTTATCTATTTGTCTTACATATCATCTTTATTTTCAGATATATATTTTTGTAGCTTTATCTATTTGTTATACATATCATCTTTAATTTTAAGATATATATTTTTGTAGCTTTATCTATTTGTCTTCCATATCATCTTTAATTTTAAGATATATATTTTTGTAGCTTTATCTATTTGTCTTAGATATCATCTTTACTTTTAAGATATATATTTTTGTAGCTTTATCTATTTTTCTTACATATTATCTTCAATTTTTAGATATATATCTTTGTAGCTTTATCTATTTGTCTTACATATCATCTTTAATATTAAGATATATATCTTTGTAGCTTTATCTATTTGCCTTCAAGATCATCTTTAATTTTAAGATATATATCTTTGTAGCTTTATCTATTTGTCTTCCAGATCATCTTTAATGTTAAGATATATATTTTTGTAGCTTTAACGATTTGTCTTCCATATCATCTTTAATTTTAAAATATATATTTTTGTAGCTTTATCTATTTGTTTTACATATCATCTTTCATTTTAAGATATATATTTTTGTAGCTTTATCTATTTGTCTTCCGTATCATCTTTAATTTTAAGATATATATTTTTGTAGCTTTATCTATTTGTCTTACATATCATCTTTAATTTTAAGATATATATTTTTGTAGCTTTATCTATTTGTCTTACATATCATCTTTACTTTAAAGATATATATCTTTGTAGCTTTATCTATTTGCCTTCAAGATCATCTTTCATTTTAAGATATATATTTTTGTAGCTTTATCTATTTGTCTTCCAGATCATCTTTAATTTTAAAGTTTATATTTTTGTAGCTTTATCTATTTGTCTTCCATATCATCTTTAATTTTAAGATATATATCTTTGTAGCTTTATCTATTTGTCTTACATATCATTTTTAATTTAAAAGTATATATTTTGGTAGCTTTATCTATCTGTCTTCCAGATCATCTTTAATTTTAAGATATATATCTTTGTAGCTTTATCTATTTGTCTTACATATCATTTTTAATTTTAAGATATATATTTTTGTAGCTCTATCTATTTGTCTTACATATCATCTTTAATTTTAAGATATATATTTTTGTAGCTTTATCTATTTGTCTTACATATCATCTTTAATTTTAAGATATACATTTTTGTAGCTTTATCTATTTGTCTTCCAGATCATCTTTAATTTTAAGATATATATTTTTGTAGCTTTATCTATTTGTCTTCCATATCATCTTTAATTTTAAGATATATATTTTTGTAGCTTTATCTATTTGTCTTACATATCATCTTTAATATTAAGATATATATCTTTGTAGCTTTATCTATTTGCCTTCAAGATCATCTTTAATTTTAAGATATATATTTTTGCAGCTTTATCTATTTGTCTTCCAGATCATCTTTAATTTTAAGATATATATTTTTGTAGCTTTATCTATTTGTTTTACATATCATCTTTCATTTTAAGATATATATTTTTGTAGCTTTATCTATTTGTCTTCCAGATCATCTTTAATTTTTAAGTTTATATTTTTGTAGCTTTATCTATTTGTCTTCCATATCATCTTTAATTTTAAGATATATATCTTTGTAGCTTTATCTATTTGTCTTACATATCATTTTTAATTTAAAGATATATATTTTGGTAGCTTTATCTATCTGTCTTCAAGATCATCTTTAATTTTTAGATATATATTTTTGTAGCTTTATCTATCTGTCTTCAAGATCATCTTTAATTTTAAGATATATATCTTTGTAGCTTTATCTATTTTTCTTACATATCATTTTTAATTTTAAGATATATATTTTTGTAGCTCTATCTATTTGTCTTACATATCATCTTTAATTTTAAGATATATATTTTTGTAGCTTTATCTATTTGTCTTACATATCATCTTTAATTTTAAGATATACATTTTTGTAGCTTTATCTATTTGTCTTCCAGATCATCTTTAATTTTAAGATATATATTTTTGTAGCTTTATCTATTTGTCTTACATATCATCTTTAATTTTAAGATATATATTTTTGTAGCTTTATCTATTTGTCTTACATATCATCTTTAATTTTAAGATATATATTTTTGTAGCTTTATCTATTTGTCTTCCATATCATCTTTAATTTTAAGATATATATTTTTGTAGCCTTATCTATCTGTCTTCCAGATCATCTTTAATTTTAAGATATATATCTTTGTAGCTTTATCTATTTGTCTTAGATATCATCTTTACTTTTAAGATATATATTTTTGTAGCTCTATCTATTTGTCTTACATATCATCTTTAATTTTAAGATATATATTTTTGTAGCTTTATCTATTTGTCTTACATATCATCTTTAATTTTAAGATATACATTTTTGTAGCTTAATCTATTTGTCTTCCAGATCATCTTTCATTTTAAGATATATATTTTTGTAGCTTTATCTATTTGTCTTACATATCATCTTTTATTTTAAGATATATATTTTTGTAGCTTTATCTATTTGTCTTCAAGATCATCTTTAATTTTAAGATATATATTTTTGTAGCTTTATCTATTTGTCTTACATATCATCTTTAATTTTAAGATATATAATTTTGTAGCTTTATCTATTTGCCTTCTAGATCATCTTTAATTTTAAGATATATATTTTTGTAGCTTTATCTATTTGTCTTACATATCATCTTTAATTTTAAGATATATATTTTTGTAGCTTTATCTATTTGTCTTCCAGATCATCTTTAATTTTAAGATATATATTTTTGTAGCTTTATCTATCTGTCTTCTAGATCATCTTTAATTTTTAGGATATATATCTTTGTAGCTTTATCTATTTGTCTTCCATATCATCTTTAATTTTAAGATATATATTTTTGTAGCTCTATCTATTTGTCTTACATATCATCTTTAATTTTAAGATATATATTTTTGTAGCTTTATCTATTTGTCTTCCAGATCATCTTTAATTTTAAGATATAGATTTTTGTAGCTTTATCTATTTGTCTTCCATATCATCTTTAATTTTAAGATATATATTTTTGTAGCTTTATCTATTTGTCTTAGATATCATCTTTACTTTTAAGATATATATTTTTGTAGCTCTATCTATTTGTTTTACATATCATCTTTAATTTTTAGATATATATCTTTGTAGCTTTATCTATTTGTCTCACATATCATCTTTAATTTTAAGATATATATCTTTGTAGCTTTATCTATTTGCCTTCAAGATCATTTTTCATTTTAAGATATATATTTTTGTAGCTTTATCTATTTGTCTTCCAGATCATCTTTAATTTTAAGATATATATTTTTGTAGCTTTATCTATTTGTCTTACATATCATCTTTAATTTTAAGATGTATATTTTTGTAACTTTATCTATTTGTCTTCCATATCATCTTTAATTTTAAGATATATATTTTTGTAGCCTTATCTATCTGTCTTCCAGATCATCTTTAATTTTAAGATATATATCTTTGTAGCTTTATCTATTTGTCTTACATATCATCTTTAATTTTAAGATATATATTTTTGTAGCTCTATCTATTTGTCTTACATATCATCTTTAATTTTAAGATATATATTTTTGTAGCTTTATCTATTTGTCTTACATATCATCTTTAATTTTAAGATATACATTTTTTTAGCTTTATCTATTTGTCTTCCAGATCATCTTTCATTTTAAGATATATATTTTTGTAGCTTTATCTATTTGTCTTACATATCATCTTTTATTTTAAGATATATATTTTTGTAGCTTTATCTATTTGTCTTCAAGATCATCTTTAATTTTAAGATATATATTTTTGTAGCTTTATCTATTTGTCTTACATATCATCTTTAATTTTAAGATATATATTTTTGTAGCATTATCTATTTGCCTTCTAGATCATCTTTAATTTTAAGATATATATTTTTGTAGCTTTATCTATTTGTCTTACATATCATCTTTAATTTTAAGATATACATTTTTGTAGCTTTATCTATTTGTCTTACATATCATCTTTTATTTTAAGATATATATTTTTGTAGCTTTATCTATTTGTCTTCAAGATCATCTTTAATTTTAAGATATATATTTTTGTAGCTTTATCTATTTGTCTTACATATCATCTTTAATTTTAAGATATATATTTTTGTAGCTTTATCTATTTGCCTTCTAGATCATCTTTAATTTTAAGATATATATTTTTGTAGCTTTATCTATTTGTCTTACATATCATCTTTAATTTTAAGATATATATTTTTGTAGCTTTATCTATTTGTCTTCCAGATCATCTTTAATTTTAAGATATAGATTTTTGTAGCTTTATCTATTTGTCTTACATATCATCTTTAATTTTAAGATATATATTTTTGTAGCTTTATCTATTTGTCTTAGATATCATCTTTACTTTTAAGATATATATTTTTGTAGCTCTATCTATTTGTCTTACATATCATCTTTAATTTTTAGTTATATATCTTTGTAGCTTTATCTATTTGTCTTACATATCATCTTTAATTTTAAGATATATATCTTTGTAGCTTTATCTATTTGCCTTCAAGATCATTTTTCATTTAAAGATATATATTTTTGTAGCTTTATCTATTTGTCTTCCAGATCATCTTTAATTTTAAGATATATATTTTTGTAGCTTTATCTATTTGTCTTCCATATCATCTTTAATTTTAAGATATATATTTTTGTAGCTTTATCTATTTGTCTTAGATATCATCTTTACTTTTAAGATATATATTTTTGTAGCTTTATCTATTTGTCTTACATATCATCTTTAATTTTTAGATATATAACTTTGTAGCTTTATTTATTTGTCTTACATATCATCTTTAATTTTAAGATATATATTTTTGTAGCTTTATCTATTTGTCTTACATATCATCTTTAATTTTAAGATGTATATTTTTGTAACTTTATCTATTTGTCTTCCATATCATCTTTAATTTTAAGATATATATTTTTGTAGCCTTATCTATCTGTCTTCCTGATCATCTTTAATTTTAAGATATATATCTTTGTAGCTTTATCTATTTTTCTTACATATCATCTTTAATTTTAAGATATATATTTTTGTAGCTCTATCTATTTGTCTTACATATCATCTTTAATTTTAAGATATACATTTTTGTAGCTTTATCTATTTGTCTTCCAGATCATCTTTAATTTTAAGATATATATTTTTGTAGCTTTATCTATTTGTCTTACATATCATCTTTTATTTTAAGATATATATTTTTGTAGCTTTATCTATTTGTCTTCAAGATCATCTTTAATTTTAAGATATATATTTTTGTAGCTTTATCTATTTGCCTTCCAGATCATCTTTAATTTTAAGATATATATCTTTGTAGCTTTATCTATTTGTCTTCCATATCATCTTTAATTTTAAAATATATATCTTTGTAGCTTTATCTATTTGCCTTCAAGATCATCTTTCATTTTAAGATATATATTTTTGTAGCTTTATCTATTTGTCTTACATATCATCTTTAATTTTAAGATGTATATTTTTGTAACTTTATCTATTTGTCTTCCATATCATCTTTAATTTTAAGATATATATTTTTGTAGCTTTATCTATCTGTCTTCCAGATCATCTTTAATTTAAAGATATATATCTTTGTAGCTTTATCTATTTTTCTTACATATCATCTTTAATTTTAAGATATATATTTTTGTAGCTCTATCTATTTGTCTTACATATCATCTTTAATTTTAAGATATATATTTTTGTAGCTTTATCTATTTGTCTTACATATCATCTTTAATTTTAAGATATACATTTTTGTAGCTTTATCTATTTGTCTTCCAGATCATCTTTAATTTTAAGATATATATTTTTGTAGCTTTATCTATTTGTCTTACATATCATCTTTTATTTTAAGATATATATTTTTGTAGCTTTATCTATTTGTCTTCAAGATCATCTTTAATTTTAAGATATATTTTTTTGTAGCTTTATCTATTTGTCTTACATATCATCTTTAATTTTAAGATATATATTTTTGTAGCTTTATCTATTTGCCTTCTAGATCATCTTTCATTTTAAGATATATATTTTTGTAGCTGTATCTATTTGTCTTACATATCATCTTTAATTTTAAGATATATATTTTTGTAGCTTTATCTATTTGTCTTCCAGATCATCTTTAATTTTAAGATATATATTTTTGTAGCTTTATCTATCTGTCTTCTAGATCATCTTTAATTTTTAGATATATATCTTTGTAGCTTTATCTATTTCTCTCACATATCATCTTTAATTTTAAGATATATATCTTTGTAGCTTTATCTATTTGCCTTCAAGATCATTTTTCATTTTAAGATATATAACTTTGTAGCTTTATTTATTTGTCTTACATATCATCTTTAATTTTAAGATATATATTTTTGGTAGCTTTATCTATTTGCCTTCAAGATCATCTTTCATTTTAAGATATATATTTTTGTAGCTTTATCTATTTGTCTTCCAGATCATCTTTAATTTTAAGATATATATTTTTGTAGCTTTATCTATTTGTCTTAGATATCATCTTTACTTTTAAGATATATATTTTTGTAGCTTTATCTATTTGTCTTACATATCATCTTTAATTTTTAGATATATAACTTTGTAGCTTTATTTATTTGTCTTACATATCATCTTTAATTTTAAGATATATATTTTTGTAGCTTTATCTATTTGTCTTACATATCATCTTTAATTTTAAGATGTATATTTTTGTAACTTTATCTATTTGTCTTCCATATCATCTTTAATTTTAAGATATATATTTTTGTAGCCTTATCTATCTGTCTTCCTGATCATCTTTAATTTTAAGATATATATCTTTGTAGCTTTATCTATTTTTCTTACATATCATCTTTAATTTTAAGATATATATTTTTGTAGCTCTATCTATTTGTCTTACATATCATCTTTAATTTTAAGATATATATTTTTGTAGCTTTATCTATTTGTCTTCAAGATCATCTTTAATTTTAAGATATATATTTTTGTAGCTTTATCTATTTGCCTTCCAGATCATCTTTAATTTTAAGATATATATCTTTGTAGCTTTATCTATTTGTCTTCCATATCATCTTTAATTTTAAGATATATATCTTTGTAGCTTTATCTATTTGCCTTCAAGATCATCTTTCATTTTAAGATATATATTTGTAGCTTTATCTATTTGTCTTACATATCATCTTTAATTTTAAGATGTATATTTTAGTAACTTTATCTATTTGTCTTCCATATCATCTTTAATTTTAAGATATATTTTTTTGTAGCTTTATCTATTTGTCTTACATATCATCTTTAATTTTAAGATATATATTTTTGTAGCTTTATCTATTTGCCTTCTAGATCATCTTTAATTTTAAGATATATATTTTTGTAGCTTTATCTATTTGTCTTACATATCATCTTTAATTTTAAGATATATATTTTTGTAGCTTTATCATTTGTCTTCCAGATCATCTTTAATTTTAAGATATATATTTTTGTAGCTTTATCTATCTGTCTTCTAGATCATCTTTTATTTTTAGATATATATCTTTGTAGCTTTATCTATTTCTCTCACATATCATCTTTAATTTTAAGATATATATCTTTGTAGCTTTATCTATTTGCCTTCAAGATCATTTTTCATTTTAAGATATATAACTTTGTAGCTTTATTTATTTGTCTTACATATCATCTTTAATTTTAAGATATATATTTTTGGTAGCTTTATCTATTTGCCTTCAAGATCATCTCTCATTTTAAGATATATATTTTTGTAGCTTTATCTATTTGTCTTCCAGATCATCTTTAATTTTAAGATATATATTTTTGTAGCTTTATCTATTTGTCTTCCATATCATCTTTAATTTTAAGATATATATTTTTGTAGCTTTATCTATTTGTCTTAGATATCATCTTTACTTTTAAGATATATATTTTTGTAACTTTATCTATTTGTCTTACATATCATCTTTAATTTTTAGATATATAACTTTGTAGCTTTATTTATTTGTCTTACATATCATCTTTAATTTTAAGATATATATTTTTGTAGCTTTATCTATTTGTCTTACATATCATCTTTAATTTTAAGATGTATATTTTTGTAACTTTATCTATTTGTCTTCCATATCATCTTTAATTTTAAGATATATATTTTTGTAGCCTTATCTATCTGTCTTCCTGATCATCTTTAATTTTAAGATATATATCTTTGTAGCTTTATCTATTTTTCTTACATATCATCTTTAATTTTAAGATATATATTTTTGTAGCTCTATCTATTTGTCTTACATATCATCTTTAATTTTAAGATATATATTTTTGTAGCTTTATCTATTTGTCTTCAAGATCATCTTTAATTTTAAGATATATATTTTTGTAGCTTTATCTATTTGCCTTCCAGATCATCTTTAATTTTAAGATATATATCTTTGTAGCTTTATCTATTTGTCTTCCATATCATCTTTAATTTTAAGATATATATCTTTGTAGCTTTATCTATTTGCCTTCAAGATCATCTTTCATTTTAAGATATATATTTTTGTAGCTTTATCTATTTGTCTTACATATCATCTTTAATTTTAAGATGTATATTTTTGTAACTTTATCTATTTGTCTTCCATATCATCTTTAATTTTAAGATATATATTTTTGTAGCTTTATCTATCTGTCTTCCAGATCATCTTTAATTTAAAGATATATATCTTTGTAGCTTTATCTATTTTTCTTACATATCATCTTTAATTTTAAGATATATATTTTTGTAGCTCTATCTATTTGTCTTACATATCATCTTTAATTTTAAGATATATATTTTTGTAGCTTTATCTATTTGTCTTACATATCATCTTTAATTTTAAGATATACATTTTTGTAGCTTTATCTATTTTTCTTCCAGATCATCTTTAATTTTAAGATATATATTTTTGTAGCTTTATCTATTTGTCTTACATATCATCTTTTATTTTAAGATATATATTTTTGTAGCTTTATCTATTTGTCTTCAAGATCATCTTTAATTTTAAGATATATATTTTTGTAGCTTTATCTATTTGTCTTACATATCATCTTTAATTTTAAGATATATATTTTTGTAGCTTTATCTATTTGTCTTCCAGATCATCTTTAATTTTAAGATATATATTTTTGTAGCTTTATCTATCTGTCTTCTAGATCATCTTTAATTTTTAGATATATATCTTTGTAGCTTTATCTATTTCTCTCACATATCATCTTTAATTTTAAGATATATATCTTTGTAGCTTTATCTATTTGCCTTCAAGATCATTTTTCATTTTAAGATATATAACTTTGTAGCTTTATTTATTTGTCTTACATATCATCTTTAATTTTAAGATATATATTTTTGGTAGCTTTATCTATTTGCCTTCAAGATCATCTTTCATTTTAAGATATATATTTTTGTAGCTTTATCTATTTGTCTTCCAGATCATCTTTAATTTTAAGATATATATTTTTGTAGCTTTATCTATTTGTCTTAGATATCATCTTTACTTTTAAGATATATATTTTTGTAGCTTTATCTATTTGTCTTACATATCATCTTTAATTTTTAGATATATAACTTTGTAGCTTTATTTATTTGTCTTACATATCATCTTTAATTTTAAGATATATATTTTTGTAGCTTTATCTATTTGTCTTACATATCATCTTTAATTTTAAGATGTATATTTTTGTAACTTTATCTATTTGTCTTCCATATCATCTTTAATTTTAAGATATATATTTTTGTAGCCTAATCTATCTGTCTTCCTGATCATCTTTAATTTTAAGATATATATCTTTGTAGCTTTATCTATTTGCCTTCAAGATCATTTTTCATTTTAAGATATATATTTTTGTAGCTTTATCTATTTGTCTTCCATATCATCTTTAATTTTAAGATATATATTTTTGTAGCTTTATCTATTTGTCTTAGATATCATCTTTACTTTTAAGATATATATTTTTGTAGCTTTATCTATTTGTCTTACATATCATCTTTAATTTTTAGATATATAACTTTGTAGCTTTATTTATTTGTCTTACATATCATCTTTAATTTTAAGATATATATTTTTGGTAGCTTTATCTATTTGCCTTCAAGATCATCTTTCATTTTAAGATATATATTTTTGTAGCTTTATCTATTTGTCTTAGATATCATCTTTACTTTTAAGATATATATTTTTGTAGCTTTATCTATTTGTCTTACATATCATCTTTAATTTTAAGATATATATCTTTGTAGCTTTATCTATTTGCCTTCAAGATCATCTTTCATTTTAAGATATATATTTTTGTAGCTTTATCTATTTGTCTTCCAGATCATCTTTCATTTTAAGATATATATTTTTGTAGCTTTATCTATTTGTCTTCCAGATCATCTTTAATTTTAAGATATATATCTTTGTAGCTTTATCTATTTGTCTTACATATCATCTTTAATTTTAAGGTATATATCTTTGTAGCTTTATCTATTTGCCTTCAAGATCATCTTTCATTTTAAGATATATATTTTTGTAGCTTTATCTATTTGTCTTTCCAGATCATCTTTAATTTTAAGATATATATTTTTGTAGCTTTATCTATTTGTCTTTCATATCATCTTTAATTTTAAGATATACATTTTTGTAGCTTTATCTATTTGTCTTACATATCATCTTTCATTTTAAGATATATATCTTTGTAGCTTTATCTATTTGCCTTCAAGATCATCTTTCATTTTAAGATATATATTTTTGTTGCTTTATCTATTTGTCTTACATATCATCTTTCATTTTAAGATATATATTTTTGTAGCTTTATCTATTTGTCTTCCATATCATCTTTAATTTTAAGATATATATCTTTGTAGCTTTATCTATTTGCTTTCAAGATCATCTTTCATTTTAAGATATATATTTTTGTAGCTTTATCTATTTGTCTTCCAGATCATCTTTAATTTTAAGATATATATTTTTGTAGCTTTATCTATTTGGCTTCCAGATCATCTTTAATTTTAAGATATATATTTTTGTAGCTTTATCTATTTGTCTTACATATCATCTTTCATTTTAAGATATATATTTTTGTAGCTTTATCTATTTGTCTTACATATCATCTTTAATTTTAAGATACATATTTTTGTCGCTTTATCTATTTGTCTTCCATATCATCTTTAATTTTAAGATATATATCTTTGTCGCTTTATCTATTTGTCTTCCATATCATCTTTAATTTTAAGATATATATCTTTGTAGCTTTATCTATTTGTCTTCCATATCATCTTTAATTTTAAGATATTCAAAATTAAAATCCATAATTTGTAGACTTATTAATACCCTAACTCAACCTATTGGGAATTTTTACTTATATCGCCTTCCCCCTCCTTAATTACCGCTACTCATTCTGATTGTGTTTTAGCCCCCCCCCCACCAACTTTTAATGACATTTTAATTTAATACTGTTTTGCACTTTATTTTCTAACACTAATTAAATTTATCTTTGCCAATTTTTTTGTTTCAGGCGTTGTGTACGTATATTTATGTATGTGGGTATATATATATATATCTATATATATATATATATATATATATATATATATATATATATATATATAATGTGTGTATATGTGTGTATGTATGTTTGTATGTATGTATATGTATATATATATGAATATGTATGTATGTATATATATGTATGTGTGTGGATATATATGTAAATGTGTGTGTATGTTTATATATATATGTATATATCTATATGTGTACATGTGTGTATGTATATATATATGTGCATGTATTTGTATGTATATATATATATATATGTGTGTGTGTGTGTATATATATATATGTATACATAAGTATAATGTATGTGGGTGTGCACGTTTATATGCATGTATATTTCTGTGAGTGTGTCTATACAAATATATCTGTGTGTACTTTGGGCATGCATCTGTGTATACATGCCTGTATGTACGCATGTGTATGAGTGGATGTAAGTGTGCGTCTTTTGATTCGTCTGTAAGTATGTGTGCACTTATATTTATGTGTAGGTATGCCTGTAAATCTATGAATTATATTTCATTCAGCCTTGTCTGGCTGATGCCACATAGCCAGACATTAGTCCCACCCCATTCTGCTTCTTTATCTTTCTGCCATTGTCCCCTCAATCTATTCTTGTCTCTTTCTTTTTCCTCTCTCTCTCTATTTATTTAATATTATCTTTCTAGTTTCCTTTAATATTCCAACCTCAAAACCCACATCCTTCTTCTTTTGACACTGTCTTATATTTTATACCCCCCACCCTTTTCTTCGTATCTTGTCATTTCACCTAACACCCTTACATTTAATACATTTAAGTTTTTGTTTCAGTTGGCTCCGGCTGACTTTAAATTTTAAATTTAAATATTCTATTTATTTTTCATTTTCCAGTCCCTATTTTTAACAATTGTTTTTTTGTTCGGATCTTACTGCATATTTCTACTACATCATATATACGTCAGACAAGGAAGTTATGGTTTGCACAACTCCTATCAGCTCATAAGAACCCTTAATTGGACATTATAATATTCAACACCGAGTGAGTCGTGTGAACTTTTAAAATTATTTTGTGTTGTTCTATCGTTTTATTAATTTGCATACACCCTGAATACACTTTTCCCGCCAGGATAACTTTTTTCGTTTTTGGAATACTATTCACTACTTGGATTGTTTTTTAATCGACTTCTTTGACATCTTTCTTGAAATTGTTTTAAACTTTATGACTTGGATCAACCGTATAAGTTTAACAAAAAAGTGTGTTTTTGGCCAATATATTTGAAGGTTTATATACTGTTATGTATTTTTTAAATATATTTTTATATTTTTTCAAAGCTTAATTTTATTACCTGCAGTAATGTTATTGGGGTAATGGTCCTCTGAGGAGAAGATTTTCTTTGAAAACTCATGAGTTAAGGACGCCATATCACTCCTTGTTTTTGAACTTTAATAAAATCTGATTAATTTCTCATTTTATTATGTCATTCAATTAATATATATATATATATATATATATATATATATATATATATATTTATATATATATATACATACATACATATATACACACATATACATACATAAGTGATATTGGATTGAAATGGGTGGGGAATATGCAAAAATAAATTGATACATTTTGTTGAAAAACCCCTCCGTTTTCCGCTTTTTGGCATTTTATATAAATATTCAGATAATATATATATATATATATATATATATATATATATATATATATAACTTCATTAAATCTGTTTGAATAAGAAAGATTTCAACAAACAGCAAAAGGTTGTGATGAGCATATTTTAATCCCTAGAACATTCAAAACAAGAAATGTATTATTAGTTTGTGGAAATACATCTGAAACTGATACTTAAAATAGATTTAAATCAAATAAATACATCCATTCTTTTTCATCTTTGTAAATTTAAATTCAAAACTTGTTTCGCTGATTCCCTTTTCTTGAGCTGAAAGAAAAACAAAGGATTTTATTTTTGTGGAAACATTTTGTTTTATTCGTTTGCTATGTTTTTTCGGTTTGCCTTTTCATTCCCTGCTTTTCCATTTTTACTTTTATTTCTACTCGGCAGCTTAAGAACATTTTAGAGAATTCTAAACTCTCAAATAAATATGTAAAAACTGTCAAGTAACCCAATATCTTTTTGTTTCCATACAAAGTGCCCATTCCTGAGGAGCTTGATTTTCCCTACATGAAAAACCGACCATATAAATATGGAACGATAGATCTCTCATACTCTTATTCACTCTTTCACTCTTGTTCTTGCTCACATTTGAAATGTTTTAATAATATAGAAAGGAAGAAACCTAAATTCAAACAGGCAATATTTGACCTAAATAAAATATTATTTTAGAATGTATAAATATTTGATTAAAAAATGTTTCAACGTATCTTTATCTATTCATTTCATTAAATCGGAAATATTATAAATTTCAACGCCCCACCTGTCATGTTTCGTACTCTTTCCATCAGGGACAGATTCATCCCTTCACCGCTTTTCCTTCTTGTTTACGTCTCAGTCTCGCTACCACATGTTTCTTTTCGTCTTTCTTTTTCTTCATTCCTTTTTTATTCTGCGTTCTCCTATGAGGATTTTAAGTAGTTTTATCCTGCTTTGATCTTTCACTTTCGATTTATTTATTCTAATAATAATTATCACCCACTCTCGTCAGCGTGACCTGCTAGAGACTTGTTCTTTTGGCGGTTTTTTCAACCGTCGCCATTTTCCTGCAGTTCTTTAAACGAAACACACGAGCGCTTCGCTCCGCAGATTCTTTCACCCCGCTAACATAACTTGGTATGTAAATTAATTCTCTCCTTTCCTTGCTAGGCAATCCTCTCTTTATTATTCTTCTCATGTTTTCATTAACAATGTCTCCTCGTCGTAACAATGTTACAATTCATTCCCGGCATCGCTCAAGTTAGCTATGACGGCATCCCCTGAGATTTCTAGTATGGCGAGCCCATCTTCGCCTCGCTCCCCCTAGTAGTTAAATTAAGTCATCTCTCCTATTGTACTGATTTCCTTCCCCTTTTTCCTTTCGCTTACCTATGAATACTTGTTTCTTCTTCTTCGTCGTAGTGAGTTACCTTTTTGTTTATTTTTTATTTTCAGATTTTTTACCTGTTTCATATGGAATAAAGGTTTTTTTAAATGGAATTCGCTTGTTTTTCGTTGCTTCCTTTGTCTCCGTGTGATTCCGAGTAAACTGGCTGTCTAGGCAAGATGATAATTATCATTTTGACGAAGGCAGCACCCCCCCCCTTTATGTGTGTCAGAATTCTTCTGGTTTAAATTGTGTCAATTTCCATGCAAATTGGGGATATTTCCGGGCGCTGATGCTGTCGGGGCTGCAAATGTAGGGAGGATAACTTGGTTTGACTAAGAAAATAAGCATGAAATGAAAAGAGAATTTAGGACACTGAAATAATCAATTGGACAATGAAACAATGTTATGTAAAAGCTGTAACATTAATATTATTTTTTTAATAATATGTGAATTATTTTAGAAAAAGAAGTGTATCACATATTGATCGGTGTACTTAATATTTAACAATTATCCTACTTTATATTTTTTAATTTAATTTATATATGTTTCTACTTAGTATTTACTATTAACTACAATAAACAAAAAACAAATGTCTTATTTTTAGATGAAGGTTTTTGGTCTCATGCCAAAAGATACATACGAAAGATTTTAGAGACCCGAAATGAGCATCAGCACCTGTTAATTAACCAAATACAAAATGATTGCAATAATTATACGTAGAATAATTATACGAGATGAAGTTGGAACATCTCAGTTTGGGAACTGAGATTCCACCTTAATCTCGTGGAGTTTCTTTGGTAGAAAAGAGACATGGGAGAAGTATTCCCATGTAGGACCACCGTCAGCTTTATTAGCTAAGGAAATATTTGTAACTGTAATAATACAATACATTGCCCGCTACCACAAAAGTGTTTATCAACCTCTATATTTATATCAAGCAACCATTACAACTAGAGAAAATCAAACTGAAAATATATTATATTGGCATTGCCTAAAATACCTTCAAAAACAGATTTAACAACCACAAATGTTATTTTAATAATATTATTTATAAAGATAACACTTCACGTACTCAACACTTCTGACATCTAACCATAAATAATCACATGCTAATAGTAAAGTGGAATATTATTATAAAAACTAGAATGTAAATCCCTAAACACACCATGTTACCTATGCCTGAATTAAAAGCTTGAGATAATTAGATTTAGTGACAGAGGTGAATTTATAAAAAAAGACATCTTGAAACTTATTAATTAATTGCAGGCATAGTAAGTCACACACTCTTAGTAACCTACGTACAACGTCCTGAATCAATATGACTTCCATTTAAGCTAGATAAAAATATTATTGGTAATTATAATTTTTAATCTAATTTATTAATTTAGAATCTCCATCTTAACTACTATTATGTATATGGCACTCACGCATCCCTTCCTTCCACATAATACATTCTATTGTTTTTGTACGTTACTATATATTGTGTTACTTTATATTGCTTTCATATATATATATATATATATATATATATATATATATATATATATATATATATATATATATATACATGGACGGCGGCACCGGGAGGGGGGGTGCAGGGGGCTCAAGCCCCCTCACTTTTTGACTTGGTCCCCCCACTTTCCGGTTATTAATAATTAAGTTGATATGCATGTGTTTAACCGCTCCCCCCCCCCAACTTTTTAGGAGAGCCCCCCCCCCCACTTTTATAACTGTCTTGTCGGCCCTGAAAACATTCAATGAATTAAAACATTACCATTGTACCAAGAATTAGAACACCAAATCCAGTATGGAGTATGATCGTTTCCAAAACAGAGGGGTAGTGAGAACAATAGAATAGAAATAAAAATAGAAATAAATAATAAAAAAGGAAGTATAAGAAGATAAAAAATATCAAATAAAAAAATAAAAATAAAATTTAAAAAATAAATAAAAATAAAATAATAAAATACAAAATAAAAAGAAAAAGAAAATACAAAATAAAATCAAGAAATGAAATAATTGAAATTAAAATTAAAAACAACATGAAAATAGAAATAGAAATAAAATAAAATTAGAAGATAAAGGTTGAATAAGATCAAGGGTTTTTTTACAACGGTTTTTGTAGGAAAACATCTTGCAAGAGGATGTGCAGGTGAAGGAGAAAGAGTATAGGGGAAGATATGGAAAAGATAATTTGGATGGGGGTGGGGGGAAGAAACACCTTATAAAATACTATTATAGGGGAAATAAACAGGACTAATAAGGAAATAGGGGGTGTAATAAAGGAAAGAGTATAGTTGGGATTATACCAACATCAGTAGACATATAAGTGTATGAATATATACGAGATATGACGGAGAGAAAATATATATATATATATAACTTTCTGTTTAGTTTGTAAGCTTTTTTAATTTCAAGTTTTCTGTCACTTCTTTATAAATCCCCTCCCCCCAATATTAAATAATTTTTTTAAAAAACAGGCATGCTACCTTTTTTTTTATTGACCCATACTATTTAGGATAACGAGTATTTTCCCTTTCATTTGGCGTTAATTCCTATTTGAGTCCCGTAAATTATTTAAAGTTTCATCATTACTCATATTGAACGTATTTATTATTTTTACTTAAACAAATTTTAGTAAAAAAACAAAAAGCAAAAGAAAACATTAAAAACCCTAAGTTATATCAATTTTCATCGTACACGTGAAACGCCAAAATAAAAATTAGATATAATTTAAGACCACAATTTTATTCAAAATAGTCTTGAAAAACAATGACGCGACCCTAAAATTGAGCCCATTTTTGTAAGCTGTCAGTTTCCAGCAGAAGAGGAAAGACTGGTTAAGAGAGAGGGGGAAAAGAAAGAAAGAAAGAAAGGCGCTGAGCGGGCAGTGACGTCAGAGGGTTTCTTTCTTTCTTCTTGTCTGCGACGAGGAAAGACTGATTAAGTGAGAGGGGGGAAATAAAGAAAGAAAGAAAGACGTTTTAGCGGGCAGTTGACGACACGTTCCAATAACACACCGCGCTTTCTTCTTGTCTGCTTGCAAAGGAGAGAAAGAGAAAAAGATATATATAGAGAGAGAGGGGGGAGAAAGAGAGAGAAAGAAAGAATCAAATGTCATATTTGATTCGATTCCAGGTTTGCCAGATTAGCCTTTTTAAGGCCAAATTTCGCGAATTTGGCCTATTTCAAAGCAGTTTGGCCTTCGAAGATGTTTGGCCTATGAGGATTTTAGTTTGTTCTTATAGATTTATTATGTGGGAGAAGGGAAAGGAAAGAGAGTGAGAGACGGACTGGACGAATTATCGAAGGTAATTCGTAGAAATGATATAAACAAAATAAACAAAGTAAACTCTCAATTTACAAAAGGAAAAACATTTATTAAGCTTTAAGGAAACTTTTTCATTGAAAATGATAGATCTTTTATGAATGTCTTTTGGTGAACAAAGGGGAATGAATTTGAGATATCGAGGAAGACTGAATCGATAACTCAAGAGCTGTGAAAAATCCACTGGTCTGAAAAATCGAGAAAACTTCTCACTCAAATATGTGAAATAAATTTTACTGAGTCAATGACTGGAGAAAATTAATCAATGTATAAAGTTCAATGAGAAGTTTTTTTAAATAGTTATTTTCATAAATTTACTTTTAAAGGAGCAGACGATAAAAAAGGGAAATGCAAAAGTTTGTTTTTGTTTCTGTGTCTGTGTGTTCGCCTACCTTGGCTGATTTGCTGACTGCTATATTGAGTGTTGTGTAGTCTTGTTTGAGTCGAGTAGAGTTGCAGACAGCAGACTTATTTTCAAACACTATCTCTGAATTTTCAACTAGTCTTTTTGGAAAATACACATCTCTTTTAAAGGTTTTCATCGGCTCCCACAGACACAGAATTCCGGACCAACTTGGAAAATCATCTGATTGGTCCAAAATAAATTTATTGAATTTTACAATTTTATTTTGTAATAACGCGCGTCCAGCCGCATGCACAGAAATGCTTCGGGGCACTTGAACCTTCGGCAACGAAAGAGTGAACATCGTAGCTCACCATAGATTCTTTTTTTTTTTAATTTGGCCTTAATTTTGGCCTTTTCCGATTATTTTATATAAATATTTACTTGATAGTAATTATTAAAGAAAACGTTATAATTAAGTAACTTTAAAGCAGTTTGTATTTCAAAACTTGTAGGCTTTTTTTTAAATGTTGGGCTTTTTCTTTTTCGATTCATGGGTTTGCATGAGGAAAATGGCTCCAGGGTCCAGAATTGACATAAATATCTGTGAACATTTGTCATTTAAGGGGGGGGGAAGCAAATATTGGTACTGTTATCTATCCTGAACCAGCTGTCGTGACGTTCGACTCGGAATCGTTCGGCTGTCCTACGCAAACGGCCGAGTGTTGACGAGCCGAAGCAGCGAGCAGCTGATAACTTTGTTACTAATTGAAAATAAGTGCTTTCGAAGACGGATTTTTTTGACAGGAAGTTTTTTTGAAGAAAAGAAACCCAAAATGAATTACGAACAGCTTTGCACTGCAGTATCATCGCGAGTAAAAATAAATAATAAAATTAAAAAAATATGTCGTGATAAAAGTAATTTTGGTACGTTTTTTGTTTTGTTTTTTCTTCAAAAAAATTCCTTGTAAATAAAAATTCAGTATTCATTTTATAACAGTAACCTCGCTATGTTTTTTTTTTCCTGTTGTTTCTTTAAAAAAAATTCATGTAAATATGTTTAATTTTCTTTGTTTGTTACTTTAAAAAAATCCTTACCCTAACCCTAACCTAACCCTAAAAAAACAAAAAACAAGCAAAACATTATTATCATAGGACGCCAGCACCGTATCAAAAATGTCGGCTGCTCGCTGCTTCAGCTCGGCAACTCTCAACCGTTTGCGTAGAACAGCCGAACGCTTCCGAGTCGAACGTCACGACAGCTGGTTCAGGATCGATAAAAACACCCAAATATTTATCTTGTTCTAAGGGTCGCACTGAGGGGATCCCACTCTCAGATTCGCTTGTTTTTTTGTAAACTATCATAAAAAAGGTGAATATTCTAGAGTTCACTTATGTTTATCAGACTTTTTGGAATCGATTCGAGCCATTACCACGTGTACAGTAAAAACTCGCCTTATTATTTTTCAACATGGCTTTAAAATTCACACATTTAAGGTAAGAATTTTGTTATTTTTTGTTGACGTAGTGACAACATTTATTTTTAAAAATAATAATTTAAAACAAAGCGGGTTTATTTTGAACAAAAAAACTCTTTAAAATAACTTAAAACATAAATAAACTTAGTAGAAGAATAGTAGAAGAGTAACTTATCTTGCCTTTGGTAACATTTATTTGTTTGCTATTTGTTTTTTAGCTGTCGTTGAAAATTGCCTGGTGCTTGTATACGAAAAAAAGTTTTTTTTGTCTTTTACTGTATGAGAGGTAAATAAGGGGAGGTAACTCTTACTTTGAATTTTAAGCAAGATTTTCTCTTAAATTGCGATCATGGATCTGAACTTTTTACATCAGACATCAGAGCGAAACAGGTTGATTTTTTGCAAGCACACCGACTTATTTCTGGTGCAGAAACCTGCAACATGGGGTGGGGGCGGGGAAAAGCTGAGTTTGCTTACAGAAAAGCAGAGTGAACAATTACGAGTCACAACACAATCGTCAAATGGAGGATGAAGATGCGGGAATTGTGCATTGAGTACTTTTTACGTCATCCGCAGATTCTTGGAGGTGACGGACGTACCGTTTTCACGAAGGAAAAGCCACACCGATCGTGTTACGAGACGGTTGTGGTTATTTGGTGGCTATGAGAAAGCCACAAGATCCGGTTTTCCTTTTTAAATTCAACTCAAGTTCAAACACAATAAATTATAATAAATTCTTAAATTTTCCATTGTTGTATACTTTGTTGTTCATTTATTACTAATTAAATTTCTGTAAATTACATTATATGGAAAAAAATGTAGTTGGTAAGAGTTACCTCCCCTTATTTACCTCTCAAACAGTAAAAGACAAAAAACTTTTTTTCGTACTTTTAATATACAAGCACCAATGGCCTTATATTATTACTATCACTTAGATATTTACGTTGTATCGAAAAAAAAATTACTTCTACAGAATTTGAACCGAACTTGTTTTTTGTCTAACCCGGCAATCTGAACGGATTTCGAACGGAACTCTTTATTTAATCCACACGTGTAGCCATGGTCGGGGAGATGTAATTCGCTATTAGTATCGCCCGCACTGAGGATTGAAGCATAAACCAACAAAAGAAAGCTACTTAAAATTTAAGACGCACAGAATGTATCTAATTAAAACGAAAATAAGAAAATGACTGACATTACATGTTCACGTCGTCTCAATAATCGCTCAAAAATCGAAAATTAATCAAAATACGGATAGAACATTAAATCTTAGCACGATTGGTGACACTATTTTGTGTTTTTTGTTCTTTCTATTTTTCAGCGATTATCAAGGGCCCACGTGCTGGGCTCATGAACAGACATATTGTTTCGATAATCGCTCAAAAATCGAAAATTAAGCAAAATATGAATCAGGTGGAGCTTGATATCTCCAAAGCTTTTGACCACGTCTGGCATAACGTTCTTCTCAGGAAAATCAGCTCGTACGCTATTACTGCACGAATATTAAATATACTCAGCTTTTTCTTTGCTAAAAGATTCAGTTTGTTCTTGATGGCCGTATATCTAATCATCACATCAACGCGCGTGTGCACCAGTGATTGATACTTGGATCACTATTATTCCTGATCTTCATAAATCACATACCTGATGCAATTGCATCTGAGAAGGGTGTATTTGCTGATGACATGGCGCTCTTTTCCCGGCATGAAAGCAAAGCGCATGCCCACACACGGAGGGTATAGGTGAATCCTAAGAAAATGACCTCCAGTCTGTAAAGGAATGGAGCAAAAAATGGATGGTCACTGTTGCAGAGGTAGGCTCCCTCTAGCAGGCTAGAAAACTTCTCACAGCTGCCAGTATCCAAGATCTTTACAAAGCCATCATTCACCCAACATGTAGAATTGTTATCACATTTGGGCTGGTGCACCAACCACTGGTATCTTCCTCTTGGACAGGATGCAAAAAAGAAAAGCGATTTCTAATCTGATAGGTCCAGTACTGTCTGTCATCCTTCAGTTCCTGTTGCATCGAGTACTTCCACGAAACATGTTCCGATCAACTTACTGCATTTGTACTTCCCCAACGAACATACCCTCGACCCACCCGACTACCTGCAAAATCCCACCCCTTCACTGCAGAGATCCCGAGATGTCAGAAGATTTCTACTTCAATAGCTTCTTTCTTCGGAAATTGACATTGGAATTCCCTTCCTCCTCACTGTTTTCCCCGACTCTACCAACATTCAGAAAAGTAATTGGAAGGTGGACAAACATCTTGCTACCCAACTCCCCACCCAGGTTGTCCTATATTACAGTAGCCAGTACCGGCAATATGACTTGTTAGGAGTGAAATGTGTGTTTGTATTGTTCCAAACCCGACAATATTCAATAGTTTAACTTTTCAATAAGTTAAATATCTAAATCATGTTTTAGTAAAACAAACCTTATCAAAGTTACGGATAGGCGAGAAACTCAAAGCCACGCCATAACATCAAATAGTTTAACTTATAATAATTACACACACAGACACACACATAAATGTGCGTATATATATTACACACACACGCGTGTAAATAAACAAATATACGCACTTAAACACTTAAACAAAAAAAGTAAAAATTAACAAAAAAAATCGCTATTTTATTAAAAACGAAAAAAAAGACGTAATTCAAAAATTTCATTTTTTTATTTTCAATAAAATGTTTTTTCAAATTTAATTCCAGTTTTTCCATCTTTCCACACACACATAAATAAATAGCAGTATACACACACACACACACATTTAAACGTCACTAAACACAAACATTACATACACACAAATATACACACGTTACACACCCACACACATATTATTATTCTCAAACTTATTTTTAAATTTTCATCCTAGTTTTTCAATCTTTTTTAACAGAAACAAAAATTCGAGGATAAATTAATTCCTTCATTTTTAATTCGTTCAAAAAATGCAGTTTATTTTTCCCTTTTCCACAAAAAACACAAAAATGACAGAAAATTAAAGAAATTGCCATTTATTTGCGTTGAAAGTTTTCAATAAATGATAATCTATTGTTTTTAATTAAACATTAATTAAATATTGATTAAATCCTATTTCAGTCACCAAAATTATTAAGAGTTTCGGTATTTTTCGCAAACAATTTATTTATTTAAATCATGTTAGATTTTTTATTTTTCAAATTCAAATTTGTCCATCTTGGTACTTGTGTAGTTTACAGACCGTATTATTTTTAAAGATAAGATTTTCAAATTAAATTAATTTTTTACGGTATCTTTTGTTTATTAAATTGTTAGTTGAAAGTACAGAATAGTTAACAAAGCTCCCCTCCCCATGTTAAGGATGGCTTTCTAAATAATAACGGTATTATTTCAGCACGGTCGGTAAACTGCACAAGTACTGACATCAAATAGTTTAACTTTTCAATAAATCATTAATCAATATTTCCCTTCATTTTTATTATCAAAATTTAAATATTGTTTAAATCCTATTTCAGTCCCCAAATTATTTAAAGTGAAATGAGTTTTGTCATAATTCAAACTTTTCATAATTATTTATTTATTCCAAAACTTATTTTTTAATTCAAACTTTTCAAAATTATTTATTTATTCGAAATCTTATTTTTGTAATTCAAACTTTTCATAATTATTTGTTTATTCGAAAACATTTTAATTTTCATTCTAAATTTAAATCTTTTTTTTTTAATTGAGGATAAATTATTTTTTATTGTTTTGTACAATTTTTCGTTTGACAAAAAAAATCCTCTATTTTTAATTAGTTTAAAAATCCAGTTTATTTTCCCGTTCAAAAAATGACAGAAAATTAAAGAAACTCAATTTTTTTTGCGTTGGAAATTTTAAATAAATCATTAATCAAAATTTGCCCTCCATTTTTTTTTATCAAAAATAATTTTATTATTGATTAAATCCTATTTGAGTCACCCAAATTATTCGAATAATTACACATAAAAAAGATCACATAAACACATACATATAATAAACAAATGTGTTTCACGCATACACATTATCACACACGTACATATACACAACTCAACTAACATATACATACACACATAATAAACACACACCAATAAATTGTGTTTCGTGTTTATAAGGTGTTCGGCGTAAATTTGATGAATAGTTTTTGTTGTTTCATTTCAAAAAAGTGTCAAATTCATCACGAACAGCAAGCGTTACACACACACACATACATAAATGAACACATACACACACACATTTAAACATCAATAAACACAAACACTCATACATTCAAATATACACACGTAACACACACACATAATGAATAGTAAACACACGTACAATATACACACACGCATTAACAACCAAACACACACACATAAATAATGAACAATATATGAAACACACACGCATACATAATGAACTATATATACACACACAAACATAATGAACAATACACACACGCATAAACAATAAAAAAAGTGTCAGATTTATCACGAACAGCAAGTAGACACATACATAAATGGCAGTGTATACACACACAGACACATACATAAATGGCAGTGTATACACACACACAGACACATAAATAAATGGCAGTGTATATGTTATATTATGACGGGCCCTGTATTTCAAACGGGTAGATTAACTAGTAGCAAATAGCTAGTTTTGTGATTCGAAAAATAGGATTTGTTTCTGGACTCAGAAATGAGTCATAGAAGTGTTTGATCTGGGAGCAGTCATAACAAATCTGGAAAAACCTGACGTGACCTTTTGAGTCAGAGATCAGTCAGTCGGTTTTGTCCCGATATTGCGCGTGGGAACGAGAATCACGTGACCACAGAGAGAACAATAACTTAGTTTTAGAAATCAGTCTGAACCTGGAAGTGAAAGTGGGCAGATCGCTGCGAAAATGTAGCCGGTAAAAACGGGTAAGGCCCCACTGTGGGGGGGCCAAAAGATATTCCCAGAAGAAAAGAAAACAGCCCGAGTGTGAGATAGTTTTAGAAATGAGTCGGAACTTGGAAGCAAGAGTGTTCAGATCGGTTGCGAAAATGTAGCCGGGAAAACGGGCAGGGCCCCGCTGTGGGAGGGCCAAAAGATATCCCCAGAAGAAAAGAAAATAGCCCGAGTGTGAGTGAATCGAAGCCGGAATCCTCCTGACGACAACCAGTAAGAAAATTGTGTGTTGAGAATCAATAAAACTGTGTGAAATATTCCCTCAAGAAAACCCGTGTCTCGTTTGTTCCTTTGTCGGAGACATGCTTCTTCCTTTGATCGAGACGATCCAGCGGCGAAAAACTAGACGTATCACAGGCCAGGGAAAAGAACAGAAGAAATTAAGGTAATCTTTGAGATCTATTTGAGATTTGTTTGAGAACTGTTTTAAAGACGTTAAGATACGTGTAATTCTAAGAGACGTTTAATGAAAAAAGGCTTGAGATGCCGTGAAAATATTCGTAATTGAAAAAGGCCTGAGATGCCGTAAACGGCAGTGGTTTTAAAGAGGCCGTAATTGAAAAAGGGCTGAGATGCCGGGAAAAGATTCGTAATTGGAAAAAGGCCTGAGATGCCGTTAAAAGATTTGTAATTGAAAAAAGGCTGAGATGCCGTAAGTTGATGAATGAAGTTGTAAGACTGTGGTCCGAATTTATAGAAAAAGAAAGAGAAAAATATGAAAACAATTTTATAAAATGAAAATGAAAATGATTATGAAAACGTTTAATGAAAATGACTATGAGAATGTCTAATTAGATTGTATCATCGGAGGCGCTGGGGGGAGAGATTGAAATCGCCATTAATCCTCTCGTGGACGTTTCGCGTTGTTTTCGGCCGGAGAGGATGAGATCCGAACGGCTGAGGTGATTTTGGAGAAATGCCTCAGTCCGGAAGGATCTCTGCCTGAAGTGATAAAGAAGTTCTCTCTCCCCCCCTGTATGCAACATATATATAATTGGTTGCCGTGTCCTGCTATTTCCACAAGAAATAGGTTGAAACGAACCGCGTTGCTACAACGGAAATCTTGGGGTCCAGAGGCGGGCGAAGACAGAGAGAGAGTGATGTCATCGAACAGTGAGTACCTCGTAATTTTTATGTTGAATAGATAAAGTTTGAAAGGGAAGAAGAATAAAAAAAGGAACTCTTACGAAGTTAAAGTAATAGAAAAAGAAGAAAAAAAAAGGAACTCTTACGAAGTTAAAGTAATAGAAAAAAAAAAAAAAAAAAAAGGAACGAGACACGAGGGAGACATTGTTAAGATTCACAAAAAAAAAAAAGAAAGAAAGAAAGAAAAAACGCACGCACACACAATTATTAGATTAAAATAAAAAAAAAAAGAAAGAAAGAGAAAAAAAAACGCACGCACACAC
This sequence comes from Sepiola atlantica, assembly GCA_963556195.1. NCBI lineage: Eukaryota > Metazoa > Mollusca > Cephalopoda > Sepiida > Sepiolidae > Sepiola > Sepiola atlantica. The sequence goes on along the minus strand of CAUVYP010000426.1, from coordinate 173,464 downwards.
AATTATTAGATTAAAATAAAAAAAGAAAGAGAGAAGGGAAAACGCACGCACACACAATTATTAGATTAAAATAAAAAAAGAAAGAAAAAAAAAAAGAGAAAGACACATTTTGTTAAGAAAAGTACATTCTAGTTGGAAAGAAAAGGACGATGTGCCGTAATTATGTTTTTTTGGTATTGTGTTTTAAGAATTTGTTGCTAAGATTCACAAAAAAGAAAGAAAAAAAAAAAGAAAGACACATTTTGTTAAGAAAAGTACATTCTAGTTAGAAAGAAAAGGACGATTTGCCGTAATTATTTTTTTTTGTGTTGTGTTTTAGGAATTTGTTGCTGTAGTTTTTTTTTTCTGGTTTGTGTTGGTGGGGGGACGAAGGCGAAGGGCGGTGACGGGCGAAAAAAGAAAGAAAAAGGAGAAACGAGGGAGGTATGCAATTGAGAAAGAGAGTGAAAAAAGAAATGTTAAAAGAGATTGTTAAAAAAAAAAAAAAATGTGCGCGCGAGGCAGAATATGCTTGTTAGAAAGGAAGGGAGAGAGAGAGAGAGAGAGAGAGAAAGAGGGCGCCCGTGGGCCTTGGAAACTGCTATGAAGGTGGCAGAGAAATGACGTCGGCGGCGACAGGTGATCTGGTGACGCCCGGGCCAAAGCCTGGCGACATGTCGGGCGCTGTTCTCTTTTGAATTGTATTGTATTGTGTTGTGGAGATATGTTCTCCATTGGTTCTGTCGGTTTTGGTTTTATTTTTTTGTTGTTGTTGGGTGGAATGAATTTTATTTTATTTTTTTTTTTTTTTTTGATGTTTTTTGATGTTTTTTGATGTATTTTGATGTATTTTGATGTATTTGTTACATGGAGGATTCCGGGTCTTCAATGCTTGAGTGAATGAGATTTTATCATTTAGAGGATGGAGAAATTTAAAAATGTAATTGAAAGAAAAAAAAACAGTTCTTAAATTGAATGTTACGTGGGTCAGCCGGGCGAATTGAGTTGGTTAGGCTCGGGCAGCTGGTGGCAGCCAGAGTGGGTTTGGGTCGGATCGCGGAAACCCCTGGACAGGGTTGATTTTATCGGGAAAAATCCCCGTGTACAGAGTATGTACAGGCTTGGAAAGTCAATGAGGGATTCCCGGCGTTTGCTCGTATGCTCTCTTTTATAGAGTAACCATGGGTTAGTGGCGAGGCTTTTGGTAAAGCCTGCATACGTTAAAATTGCGAACGGGAGGAATGACGGTGATGGTCATTCTGTGGGACCACGAGAAAAGGAAGGTGGTCAGTTATGGAAATTGTTGTTTTTGTGACCCAGGTGTGCCCAACTGCGCCGATAGAGTGTGTGAAAGCTGTGTGAAATGTTAAGCTTTGAAATTGTGGTCCCAATTTTTTTTGTGGATTTTGGATGTTTGCCGACGAGTGTGCTGCGAAGATACCCCACCCTCTTACCGCATAGATAGGAACACGGGAAGGGAACGCATAGAATTGGTGTCTGCTCAACACCAGTGGGGATGGAGTTAAGCTGGGGTGTGGTGTGACCCGGGTGCGCGCGTCGCGGGCGGATAGAACCATGGGGATCGATTTTAAAAAAAAAAAGAGGTACCGGGTGTTAATTGGATTTAATTGTAAGATTATAGGTTGGGCCTAGTTTTTGGTCATTCGGCGTGTTCCGGGAGCAGAGATGATTCGATGTGACATTTCGCTCAATACCGTATCGACTAGATAGATCCATGGGATGGGGTCCTCCACGTTTAATGAACAGGGCTGGGAGCTAGAGACATGGGCGATTGTTCGCGGACGTTTGCGCCGGGGCACTGGGATGCTCGAAGTATATGGTCCAGATTAGACAGTGGTAGGAAAACGGTACCTTTTGTAATCCTGAGAGGCTGACCATTTAAGTCTACAGGTTAAGGAAAGGGGTTTCTGTTTTTGCGCCCCCATATCGCGGCAATACGCCCGATTTCAAATCGGTCGTGTACCGATGATTAGATGAATATGTGCGTGTGTATTTAAAAAAAAAAAAAAGTGTTGGTGATGGATTTGGATATTTGTGTAAATTTCTTCAGGGAAGAAATTTTGAAAGATAAGGTGGAGAGGAGTGTTATATTATGACGGGCCCTGTATTTCAAACGGGTAGATTAACTAGTAGCAAATAGCTAGTTTTGTGATTCGAAAAATAGGATTTGTTTCTGGACTCAGAAATGAGTCATAGAAGTGTTTGATCTGGGAGCAGTCATAACAAATCTGGAAAAACCTGACGTGACCTTTTGAGTCAGAGATCAGTCAGTCGGTTTTGTCCCGATATTGCGCGTGGGAACGAGAATCACGTGACCACAGAGAGAACAATAACTTAGTTTTAGAAATCAGTCTGAACCTGGAAGTGAAAGTGGGCAGATCGCTGCGAAAATGTAGCCGGTAAAAACGGGTAAGGCCCCACTGTGGGGGGGCCAAAAGATATTCCCAGAAGAAAAGAAAACAGCCCGAGTGTGAGATAGTTTTAGAAATGAGTCGGAACTTGGAAGCAAGAGTGTTCAGATCGGTTGCGAAAATGTAGCCGGGAAAACGGGCAGGGCCCCGCTGTGGGAGGGCCAAAAGATATCCCCAGAAGAAAAGAAAATAGCCCGAGTGTGAGTGAATCGAAGCCGGAATCCTCCTGACGACAACCAGTAAGAAAATTGTGTGTTGAGAATCAATAAAACTGTGTGAAATATTCCCTCAAGAAAACCCGTGTCTCGTTTGTTCCTTTGTCGGAGACATGCTTCTTCCTTTGATCGAGACGATCCAGCGGCGAAAAACTAGACGTATCACAGGCCAGGGAAAAGAACAGAAGAAATTAAGGTAATCTTTGAGATCTATTTGAGATTTGTTTGAGAACTGTTTTAAAGACGTTAAGATACGTGTAATTCTAAGAGACGTTTAATGAAAAAAGGCTTGAGATGCCGTGAAAATATTCGTAATTGAAAAAGGCCTGAGATGCCGTAAACGGCAGTGGTTTTAAAGAGGCCGTAATTGAAAAAGGGCTGAGATGCCGGGAAAAGATTCGTAATTGGAAAAAGGCCTGAGATGCCGTTAAAAGATTTGTAATTGAAAAAAGGCTGAGATGCCGTAAGTTGATGAATGAAGTTGTAAGACTGTGGTCCGAATTTATAGAAAAAGAAAGAGAAAAATATGAAAACAATTTTATAAAATGAAAATGAAAATGATTATGAAAACGTTTAATGAAAATGACTATGAGAATGTCTAATTAGATTGTATCATCGGAGGCGCTGGGGGGAGAGATTGAAATCGCCATTAATCCTCTCGTGGACGTTTCGCGTTGTTTTCGGCCGGAGAGGATGAGATCCGAACGGCTGAGGTGATTTTGGAGAAATGCCTCAGTCCGGAAGGATCTCTGCCTGAAGTGATAAAGAAGTTCTCTCTCCCCCCCTGTATGCAACATATACACACACAGACACATAAATAAATGGCAGTGTATACACACATACAGACACATAAATAAATGGCAGTGTATACACACACACAGACACATAAATAAATGGCAGTGTATACACACACACAGACACATAAATAAATGGCAGTGTATACACACACACAGACACATAAATATATGGCAGTGTATACACACATACAGACACATAAATAAATGGCAGTGTATACACACACACAGACACATAAATAAATGGCAATGTATACACACACACAGACACATAAATAAATGGCAGTGTATACACACATACAGACACATAAATAAATGGCAGTGTATACACACAGACACATAAATAAATCGCAGTGTATACACACATACAGACACATAAATAAATGGCAGTGTATACACAAACACAGACACATAAATAAATGGCAGTGTATACACACATACAGACACATAAATAAATGGCAGTGTATACACACACACAGACACATAAATAAATGGCAGTGTATACACACACACAAACACATAAATAAATGGCAGTGTATACACACACACAGACACATAAATAAATGGCAGTGTATACACACATACAGACACATAAATAAATGGCAGTGTATACACATACACAGACACATAAATAAATGGCAGTGTATACACACACACAGATACATAAATAAATGGCAGTGTATACACACACACACATAAATTGCAGTGTATACACACACACACAGACACATAAATAAATGGCAGTGTATACACACACACACATAAATAAATGGAAGTGTATACACACACACACACATAAATGGCAGTGTATACACACACACACACATAAATAAATGGCAGTGGGTACTTGTCCAGATATTGACCCTAATTTCCATGACTGCCGACAGCTAACGGAAGCGTCCGAGAATTGCCGAATCGAAAACGAGGCTGGCGTCAAAAGCAGACGATAGCGATTTGAAGGAGAGACGCTTGGCAATTGTAGAAAATGAATTTCGAACTGCTGTGTCGTACAATGGCCTCTCCGGAGCAAAAGTTATTCGATGTATCCGACTTTGCCGGCTAGTACCGCGAAAGACTGTGACAGAGAAATATGCCTGGAGATGCCCCACCCAGGAATGCCGGGCTTGGATTTCGTTGCGATCCGGAACGTTTTTTTTCGCGGTCAAAACTAGAAATTGCAACAATTTGAAAGATGATCATCTACCTGTGGTGCCAGGATATTATGGCGACCAGGACAAACTTACTAAAAGAATGCGGCGTACTGTCTCGAACCACGCAAAAAAACAAAAACAAGCCCTTAACCCTCCAGGAAAAGAATCGAATGAAGGAAAACAAATGCTTAATGTCAAAACAAAAAATAAAAATAAAAATAAAATAATGAAACAAAAACAAATGCGTAATTGCAAAAAAAAAGAAAGTTACAAAAAAAATGGTTTAAAAAAGTTTTAAAAAGCAACAGTTTCTATTATTTTCGCGTTTTAAAGTTAAAAAAAAAAGTTTATTTTAGATAAAAAAAATGGTTTAAAAAAGTTTTTTAAAAAAGTTTTTATTATATTAGAGTTTTAAAGTTAAAAAATGGTGTAAAAAAGTTTTAAAAAGCAACAGTTTCTATTATTTTAGAGTTTTAAAGTTAAAAAATAGTTTTAAAAAGTAAAAAAAAACGTTTTTATTGTTTTAGAGTTTTAAAGTTAAAAAATGGTGTAAAAAAGTTTTAAAAAGCAACAGTTTCTATTATTTTCGCATTTTAAAGTAAAAAAAAAAAGTTTATTTTAGTAAAAAAAAATGGTTAAAAAAAGTTAAAAAAAAACGTTTTTATTATTTTAGAGTTTTAAAGTTAACAAATGGTGTAAAAAAGTTTTTAAAATAACGTTTTTATTATTTTAGAGTTTTAATGTTAAAAAATGGTTTTAAAAAGTTTTAAAAAGCAACAGTTTCTATTATTTTAGCGTTTTAAAGTTTTTAAAAAAAGTTTATTTTAGTTAAAAAAAATGGTTTAAAAAAGATTTTAAAAAACGTTTTTATTATTTTAGAGTTTTAAAGTTAAAAAAATGGTTTTAAAAAGTTTTTAAAAAACGTTTTTATTATTTTAGAGTTTTAAAGTTAAAAAATGGTGTAAAAAAGTTAAAAAAAACGTTTTTATTATTTTAGAGTTTTAAAGTTAAAAAATGGTGTAAAAAAGTTTTAAAAAGCAACAGTTTCTATTATTTTCGCGTTTTAAAGTTTTTAAAAAAAGTTTATTTTAGTTAAAAAAAATGGTTTCAAAAAGTTAAAAAAAAACGTTTTTATTATTTTAGAGTTTTAAAGTTAAAAAATGGTTTTAAAAAGTAAAAAAAAACGTTTTTATTGTTTTTGAGTTTTAAAGTTAAAAACTGGTGTAAAAAAGGTTTAAAAAGCAACAGTTTCTATTATTTTCGCGTTTTAAAGTTCAAAAAAAAGTTTATTTTAGTTTAAAAAATATATTAAAAAAGTTTTAAAAAAAGTTTTTATTGTTTAAGAGTTTAAAGTTAAAAAATGGTTTTAAAAAGTTTTAAAAAAACGTTTTTATTATTTTAGAGTTTTAAAGTTCAAAAATGGTTTTAAAAAGTTTTAAAAAAACGTTTTTTATTATTTTAGAGTTTTAAAGTTAAGAAATGGTGTAAAAAAGTTTTTAAAAAAACGTTTTTATTATTTTAGAGTTTTAATGTTAAAAAATGGTTTTTAAAAGTTTTAAAAAGCAAAAGTTTCTATTATTTTCGCGTTTTAAAGTTTTAAAAAAAGTTTATTTTAGTTAAGAAAAATGGTTTAAAAAGGTTTTTAAAAAAAGTTTTTATGCTTTTAGAGTTTTAAAGTTAAAAAATAGTTTAAAAAAGTAAAAAAAAAACGTTTTTATTATTTTAGAGTTTTAAAGTTAAAAAATGGTTTCAAAAAGTTTAAAAAAAACGTTTTTATTATTTTAGAGTTTTAAAGTTAAATAATGGTTTTAAAAAGTTTTAAACAAACGTTTTTATTGTTTTAGAGTTTTAAAGTTAAAAAATGGTGTTAAAAAGTTTTTAAAAGCAACAGTTTCTATTATTTTCGCGTTTTAAAGTTTTTAAAAAAAGTTTATTTTAGTTAAAAAAAATGGTTTCAAAAAGTTAAAAAAAAACGTTTTTATTATTTTAGAGTTTTAAAGTTAAAAAATGGTTTTAAAAAGTAAAAAAAAACGTTTTTATTGTTTTTGAGTTTTAAAGTTAAAAACTGGTGTAAAAAAGGTTTAAAAAGCAACAGTTTCTATTATTTTCGCGTTTTAAAGTTCAAAAAAAAGTTTATTTTAGTTTAAAAAATATATTAAAAAAGTTTTAAAAAAAGTTTTTATTGTTTAAGAGTTTAAAGTTAAAAAATGGTTTTAAAAAGTTTTAAAAAAACGTTTTTATTATTTTAGAGTTTTAAAGTTCAAAAATGGTTTTAAAAAGTTTTAAAAAAACGTTTTTTATTATTTTAGAGTTTTAAAGTTAAGAAATGGTGTAAAAAAGTTTTTAAAAAAACGTTTTTATTATTTTAGAGTTTTAATGTTAAAAAATGGTTTTTAAAAGTTTTAAAAAGCAAAAGTTTCTATTATTTTCGCGTTTTAAAGTTTTAAAAAAAGTTTATTTTAGTTAAGAAAAATGGTTTAAAAAGGTTTTTAAAAAAAGTTTTTATGCTTTTAGAGTTTTAAAGTTAAAAAATAGTTTAAAAAAGTAAAAAAAAAACGTTTTTATTATTTTAGAGTTTTAAAGTTAAAAAATGGTTTCAAAAAGTTTAAAAAAAACGTTTTTATTATTTTAGAGTTTTAAAGTTAAATAATGGTTTTAAAAAGTTTTAAACAAACGTTTTTATTGTTTTAGAGTTTTAAAGTTAAAAAATGGTGTTAAAAAGTTTTAAAAAGCAACAGTTTCTATTATTTTCGCGTTTTAAAGTTTTTAAAAAAAGTTTATTTTAGTTAAAAAAAATGGTTTCAAAAAGTTAAAAAAAAACGTTTTTATTATTTTAGAGTTTTAAAGTTAAAAAATGGTTTTAAAAAGTAAAAAAAAACGTTTTTATTGTTTTTGAGTTTTAAAGTTAAAAACTGGTGTAAAAAAGGTTTAAAAAGCAACAGTTTCTATTATTTTCGCGTTTTAAAGTTCAAAAAAAAGTTTATTTTAGTTTAAAAAATATATTAAAAAAGTTTTTAAAAAAGTTTTTATTGTTTAAGAGTTTAAAGTTAAAAAATGGTTTTAAAAAGTTTTAAAAAAACGTTTTTATTATTTTAGAGTTTTAAAGTTCAAAAATGGTTTTAAAAAGTTTTAAAAAAACGTTTTTTATTATTTTAGAGTTTTAAAGTTAAAAAATGGTGTAAAAAAGTTTTTAAAAAAACGTTTTTATTATTTTAGAGTTTTAATGTTAAAAAATGGTTTTTAAAAGTTTTAAAAAGCAAAAGTTTCTATTATTTTCGCGTTTTAAAGTTTTAAAAAAAGTTTATTTTAGTTAAGAAAAATGGTTTAAAAAGGTTTTTAAAAAAAGTTTTTATGCTTTTAGAGTTTTAAAGTTAAAAAATAGTTTAAAAAAGTAAAAAAAAAACGTTTTTATTATTTTAGAGTTTTAAAGTTAAAAAATGGTTTCAAAAAGTTAAAAAAAAACGTTTTTATTATTTTAGAGTTTTAAAGTTAAATAATGGTTTTAAAAAGTTTTAAACAAACGTTTTTATTGTTTTAGAGTTTTAAAGTTAAAAAATGGTGTAAAAAAGTTTTAAAAAGCAACAGTTTCTATTTTCGCGTTTTAAAGTTCAAAAACAAAGTTTATTATAGTTAAAAAAAATGGTTTAAAAAAGTTTTTAAAAAAAGTTTTAATTATTTTAGAGTTTTAAAGTTAAAAAAATAGTTTTAAAAAGTTTTAAAAAAACGTTTTCATGCTTTTAGAGTTTGAAGTTAAAAAATGGTTTTAAAAAGTTTTATAAAAACGTTTTTATTGTTTTAGAGTTTTAAAGTTAAAAAATGGTGTAAAAAAGTTTTAAAAGCCAACAGTTTCTATTATTTTCGCGTTTTAAAGTTTTTAAAAAAAGTTTATTTTAGTTAAAAAAATGGTTTTAAAAAGTTTTAAAGAAAGTTTTTATTATTTTAGAGTTTTAAAGTTAAAAAATGGTGTAAAAAAGTTTTAAAAAGCAACCGTTTCTATTATTTTCGCGTTTTAAAGTTTAAAAAAATAGTTTATTTGAGTTAAAAAAAATGGTTTAAAAAATGTTTTTAAAAAAAGTTTTTATTATTTTAAAGGTTTAAAGTTAAAAAATGGTGTAAAAAAGTTTTAAAAAAACGTTTTTATTATTTTAGAGTTTTAAAGTTAAAAAATGGTGTAAAAAAGTTTTTAAAAAAACGTTTTTATTATTTTAGAGTTTTAAAAAATGGTGTAAAAAAGTTTTAAAAAGCAACAGTTTCTATGATTTTCGCGTTTTAAAGTTCAAAAAAAAAGTTTATTTTAGTTAAAAAAAATGGTTAAAAAAAGTTTTTAAAAAAAGTTTTTATTATTTTAAGAGTTTTAAAGTTAAAATATGGTGTAAAAAAGTTTTAAAGAAAACGTTTTTATTATTTTAAAGTTTTAAAGTTAAAAAATGATTTTAAAAAGTTTTAAAAAGCAACAGTTTCTATTATTTTCGCGTTTTAAAGTTTTTAAAAAAAGTTTATTTTAGTTAAAAAAAATAATTTAAAAAAGTTTAAAAATTTTTTTTTATTATTTTAGAGTTTTAAAGTTAAAAAATGGTTTTAAAAAGTTAAAAAATACGTTTTTATTATTTTATAGTTTTAAAGTTAAAAAATGGTTTTAAAAAGTTTTAAAAAAACGTTTTTATTATTTTAGAGTTTTAAAGTTAAAAAATGGTGTAAAAAAGTTTTAAAAAGCAACAGTTTCTATTATTTTCGCGTTTTAATGTTTAAAAAAAAAGTTTATTTTAGTTAAAAAAAATGGTTTAAAAAAGTTAAAAAAAAACGTTTTTATTATTTTAGAGTTTTAAAGTTAAAAAATGGTGTAAAAAAGTTTTAAAAAGCAACAGATTCTATTATTTTCGCGTTTTAAAGTTTAAAAAAATAGTATATTTGAGTTAAAAAAACTGGTTTAAAAAAGTTTTTAAAAAAAGTTTTTATTATTTTAGAGGTTTAAAGTTAAAAAATGGTGTAAAAAAGTTTTATAAAAACGTTTTTATTATTTTAGAGTTTTAAAGTTAAAAAATGGTGTAAAAAAGTTTTTAAAAAAACGCTTTTATTATTTTAGAGTTTTAATGTTAAAAAATGATTTTTAAAAGTTTTAAAAAGCAAAAGTTTCTATTATTTCCGCGTTTTAAAGTTTTAACAAAAAGTGTATTTTAGTTTAAAAAAATGGTTTAAAAAAGTTTTTAAAAAAAGTTTTTATTATTTTAGAGTTTTAAAGTTAAAAAATAGTTTTAAAAAGTAAAAAAAGAACGTTTTTATTATTTTAGAGTTTTAAAGTTAAAAAATGGTTTCAAAAAGTTTTTAAAAAACGTTTTTATTATTTTAGAGTTTTAAAGTTAAATAATGGTTTTAAAAAGTTTTAAACAAACGTTTTTATTGTTTTAGAGTTTTAAAGTTAAAAAATGGTGTAAAAAAGTTTTAAAAAGCAACAGTTTCTATTATTTTCGCGTTTTAAAGTTCAAAAACAAAGTTTATTATAGTTAAAAAAATGGTTTAAAAAAGTTTTTAAGAAAAGTTTTTATTATTTTATAGTTTTAAAGTTAAAAAATAGTTTTAAAAAGTTTTTAAAAAACGTTTTCATGCTTTTAGAGTTTGAAGTTAAAAAATGGTTTTAAAAAGTTTTATAAGAACGTTTTTATTGTTTTAGAGTTTTAAAGTTAAAAAATGGTGTAAAAAAGTTTTAAAAAGCAACAGTTTCTATTTTCGCGTTTTAAAGTTCAAAAACAAAGTTTATTATAGTTAAAAAAAAATGGTTTAAAAAAGTTTTTAAAAAAAGTTTTAATTATTTTAGAGTTTTAAAGTTAAAAAAATAGTTTTAAAAAGTTTTAAAAAAACGTTTTCATGCTTTTAGAGTTTGAAGTTAAAAAATGGTTTTAAAAAGTTTTATAAAAACGTTTTTATTGTTTTAGAGTTTTAAAGTTAAAAAATGGTGTAAAAAAGTTTTAAAAGCCAACAGTTTCTATTATTTTCGCGTTTTAAAGTTTTTAAAAAAAGTTTATTTTAGTTAAAAAAATGGTTTTAAAAAGTTTTAAAGAAAGTTTTTATTATTTTAGAGTTTTAAAGTTAAAAAATGGTGTAAAAAAGTTTTAAAAAGCAACCGTTTCTATTATTTTCGCGTTTTAAAGTTTAAAAAAATAGTTTATTTGAGTTAAAAAAAATGGTTTAAAAAATGTTTTTAAAAAAAGTTTTTATTATTTTAAAGGTTTAAAGTTAAAAAATGGTGTAAAAAAGTTTTAAAAAAACGTTTTTATTATTTTAGAGTTTTAAAGTTAAAAAATGGTGTAAAAAAGTTTTTAAAAAAACGTTTTTATTATTTTAGAGTTTTAAAAAATGGTGTAAAAAAGTTTTAAAAAGCAACAGTTTCTATGATTTTCGCGTTTTAAAGTTCAAAAAAAAAGTTTATTTTAGTTAAAAAAAATGGTTAAAAAAAGTTTTTAAAAAAAGTTTTTATTATTTTAAGAGTTTTAAAGTTAAAATATGGTGTAAAAAAGTTTTAAAGAAAACGTTTTTATTATTTTAAAGTTTTAAAGTTAAAAAATGATTTTAAAAAGTTTTAAAAAGCAACAGTTTCTATTATTTTCGCGTTTTAAAGTTTTTAAAAAAAGTTTATTTTAGTTAAAAAAAATAATTTAAAAAAGTTTAAAAATTTTTTTTTATTATTTTAGAGTTTTAAAGTTAAAAAATGGTTTTAAAAAGTTAAAAAATACGTTTTTATTATTTTATAGTTTTAAAGTTAAAAAATGGTTTTAAAAAGTTTTAAAAAAACGTTTTTATTATTTTAGAGTTTTAAAGTTAAAAAATGGTGTAAAAAAGTTTTAAAAAGCAACAGTTTCTATTATTTTCGCGTTTTAATGTTTAAAAAAAAAGTTTATTTTAGTTAAAAAAAATGGTTTAAAAAAGTTAAAAAAAAACGTTTTTATTATTTTAGAGTTTTAAAGTTAAAAAATGGTGTAAAAAAGTTTTAAAAAGCAACAGATTCTATTATTTTCGCGTTTTAAAGTTTAAAAAAATAGTATATTTGAGTTAAAAAAACTGGTTTAAAAAAGTTTTTAAAAAAAGTTTTTATTATTTTAGAGGTTTAAAGTTAAAAAATGGTGTAAAAAAGTTTTATAAAAACGTTTTTATTATTTTAGAGTTTTAAAGTTAAAAAATGGTGTAAAAAAGTTTTTAAAAAAACGCTTTTATTATTTTAGAGTTTTAATGTTAAAAAATGATTTTTAAAAGTTTTAAAAAGCAAAAGTTTCTATTATTTCCGCGTTTTAAAGTTTTAACAAAAAGTGTATTTTAGTTAAAAAAAATGGTTTAAAAAAGTTTTTAAAAAAAGTTTTTATTATTTTAGAGTTTTAAAGTTAAAAAATAGTTTTAAAAAGTAAAAAAAGAACGTTTTTATTATTTTAGAGTTTTAAAGTTAAAAAATGGTTTCAAAAAGTTTTTAAAAAACGTTTTTATTATTTTAGAGTTTTAAAGTTAAATAATGGTTTTAAAAAGTTTTAAACAAACGTTTTTATTGTTTTAGAGTTTTAAAGTTAAAAAATGGTGTAAAAAAGTTTTAAAAAGCAACAGTTTCTATTATTTTCGCGTTTTAAAGTTCAAAAACAAAGTTTATTATAGTTAAAAAAATGGTTTAAAAAAGTTTTTAAGAAAAGTTTTTATTATTTTATAGTTTTAAAGTTAAAAAATAGTTTTAAAAAGTTTTTAAAAAACGTTTTCATGCTTTTAGAGTTTGAAGTTAAAAAATGGTTTTAAAAAGTTTTATAAGAACGTTTTTATTGTTTTAGAGTTTTAAAGTTAAAAAATGGTGTAAAAAAGTTTTAAAAGCCAACAGTTTCTAATATTTTCGCGTTTTAAAGTTCAAAAAAAAAGTTTATTTTAGTTAAAAAAATGGTTTTAAAAAGTTTTAAAGAAAGTTTTTATCATTTTAGAGTTTTAAAGTTAAAAAATGGTTTTAAAAAGTTTTAAAAAAACATTTTTATTATTTTAGAGTTTTAAAGTTAAAAAATGGTGTAAAAAAGTTTTAAAAAGCAACCGTTTCTATTATTTTCGCGTTTTAAAGTTAAAAAAAATAGTTTATTTAAGTTAAAAAAAATGGTTTAAAACAGTTTTTTTAAAAAGTTTTTATTATTTTAGGGGTTTAAAGTTAAAAAATGGTGTAAAAAAGTTTAAAAAAAACGTTTTTATTATTTTAGAGTTTTAAAGTTAAAAAATGGTGTAAAAAAGTTTTAAAAAAATGTTTTAATTATTTTAGAGTTTTAAAGTTAAAAAATGGTGTAAAAAACTTTTAAAAAGCAACAGTTTCTATTATTTTCGCGTTTTAAAGTTCAAAAACAAAGTTTATTATAGTTTAAAAAAATGGTTTTAAAAAGTTTTTAAAAAAAGTTTTTATTATTTTAGAGTTTTAAAGTTAAAAAATTGTTTTAAAAAGTTTTTAAAAAACGTTTTTATGCTTTTAGAGTTTTAAGTTAAAAAATAGTTTTAAAAAGTTTTAAAAAAACGTTTTTATTGTTTTAGAGTTTTAAAGTTAAAAAATGGTGTAAAAAAGTTTTAAAAGCCAACAGTTTCTATTATTTTCGCGTTTTAAAGTTCAAAAAAAAAAGTTTATTTTAGTTAAAAAAATGGTTTTAAAAAGTTTTAAAGAAAGTTTTTATTATTTTAGAGTTTTAAAGTTAAAAAATGGTTTTAAAATTTTTAAAAAAACGTTTTTATTATTTTAGATTTTAAAGTTAAAAAATGGTGTAAAAAGGTTTTAAAAAGCAACAGTTTCTATTATTTTCGCGTTTTAAAGTTAAAAAAAATAGTTTATTTGAGTTAAAAAAAAATGGTTTAAAAAAGTTTTTAAAAAAAGTTTTTATTATTTTAGAGGTTTAAAGTTAAAAAATGGTGTAAAAAAGTTTTAAGAAAACGTTTTTATTATTTTAGAGTTTTAAAGTTAAAAAATGGTTTAAAAAAGTTTTTAAAAAAACGTTTTAATTATTTTAGAGTTTTAAAGTTAAAAAATGGTGTAAAAAAGTTTTAAAAAGCAACAGATTCTATTATTTTCACGTTTTAAAGTTCAAAAAAAAAGTTTATTTTAGTTAAAAAAAAATGGTTTAAAAAAGTTTTTAAAAAAAGTTTTATTATTTTAGAGTTTTAAAGTTAAAAATATGGTGTAAAAAAGTTTTAAAGAAAACGTTTTTATTATTTTAAAGTTTTAAAGTTAAAAAATGATTTTAAAAAGTTTTAAAAAGCAACAGTTTCTATTATTTTCGCGTTTTAAAGTTAAAAAATGGTGTAAAAAAGTTTTTAAAAAAACGCTTTTATTATTTTAGAGTTTTAATGTTAAAAAATGATTTTTAAAAGTTTTAAAAAGCAAAAGTTTCTATTATTTCCGCGTTTTAAAGTTTTAACAAAAAGTGTATTTTAGTTAAAAAAAATGGTTTAAAAAAGTTTTTAAAAAAAGTTTTTATTATTTTAGAGTTTTAAAGTTAAAAAATAGTTTAAAAAAGTAAAAAAAGAACGTTTTTATTATTTTAGAGTTTTAAAGTTAAAAAATGGTTTCAAAAAGTTTTTAAAAACGTTTTTATTATTTTAGAGTTTTAAAGTTAAATAATGGTTTTAAAAAGTTTTAAACAAACGTTTTTATTGTTTTAGAGTTTTAAAGTTAAAAAATGGTGTAAAAAAGTTTTAAAAAGCAACAGTTTCTATTATTTTCGCGTTTTAAAGTTCAAAAACAAAGTTTATTATAGTTAAAAAAATGGTTTAAAAAAGTTTTTAAGAAAAGTTTTTATTATTTTATAGTTTTAAAGTTAAAAAATAGTTTTAAAAAGTTTTTAAAAAACGTTTTCATGCTTTTAGAGTTTGAAGTTAAAAAATGGTTTTAAAAAGTTTTATAAAAACGTTTTTATTGTTTTAGAGTTTTAAAGTTAAAAAATGGTGTAAAAAAGTTTTAAAAGCCAACAGTTTCTAATATTTTCGCGTTTTAAAGTTCAAAAAAAAAGTTTATTTTAGTTAAAAAAATGGTTTTAAAAAGTTTTAAAGAAAGTTTTTATTATTTTAGAGTTTTAAAGTTAAAAAATGGTTTTAAAAAGTTAAAAAAAAACGTTTTTATTATTTTAGAGTTTTAAAGTTAAAAAATGGTGTAAAAAAGTTTTAAAAAGCAACCGTTTCTATTATTTTCGCGTTTTAAAGTTAAAAAAATAGTTCATTTAAGTTAAAAAAAATGGTTTAAAAAAGTTTTTTTAAAAAGTTTTTATTATTTTAGGGGTTTAAAGTTAAAAAATGGTGTAAAAAAGTTTTAAAAAAACGTTTTTATTATTTTAGAGTTTTAAAGTTAAAAAATGGTGTAAAAAAGTTTTAAAAAAATGTTTTAATTATTTTAGAGTTTTAAAGTTAAAAAATGGTGTAAAAAACTTTTAAAAAGCAACAGTTTCTATTATTTTCGCGTTTTAAAGTTCAAAAACAAAGTTTATTATAGTTTAAAAAAATGGTTTTAAAAAGTTTTTAAAAAAAGTTTTTATTATTTTAGAGTTTTAAAGTTAAAAAATTGTTTTAAAAAGTTTTTAAAAAACGTTTTTATGCTTTTAGAGTTTTAAGTTAAAAAATAGTTTTAAAAAGTTTTAAAAAAACGTTTTTATTGTTTTAGAGTTTTAAAGTTAAAAAATGGTGTAAAAAAGTTTTAAAAGCCAACAGTTTCTATTATTTTCGCGTTTTAAAGTTCAAAAAAAAAGTTTATTTTAGTTAAAAAAATGGTTTTAAAAAGTTTTAAAGAAAGTTTTTATTATTTTAGAGTTTTAAAGTTAAAAAATGGTTTTAAAATTTTTAAAAAAACGTTTTTATTATTTTAGATTTTAAAGTTAAAAAATGGTGTAAAAAAGTTTTAAAAAGCAACAGTTTCTATTATTTTCGCGTTTTAAAGTTAAAAAAATAGTTTATTTGAGTTAAAAAAAAATGGTTTAAAAAAGTTTTTAAAAAAAGTTTTTATTATTTTAGAGGTTTAAAGTTAAAAAATGGTGTAAAAAAGTTTTAAGAAAACGTTTTTATTATTTTAGAGTTTTAAAGTTAAAAAATGGTTTAAAAAAGTTTTTAAAAAAACGTTTTAATTATTTTAGAGTTTTAAAGTTAAAAAATGGTGTAAAAAAGTTTTAAAAAGCAACAGATTCTATTATTTTCACGTTTTAAAGTTCAAAAAAAAAGTTTATTTTAGTTAAAAAAAAATGGTTTAAAAAAGTTTTTAAAAAAAGTTTTATTATTTTAGAGTTTTAAAGTTAAAAAATGGTTTTAAAAAGTTTTAAAGAAAACGTTTTTATTATTTTAAAGTTTTAAAGTTAAAAAATGATTTTAAAAAGTTTTAAAAAGCAACAGTTTCTATTATTTTCGCGTTTTAAAGTTAAAAAATGGTGTAAAAAAGTTTTAAAAAGCAACAGTTTCTATTATTTTCGCGTTTTAAAGTTTAAAAAAAAAGTTTATTTTAGTTAAAAAAAATGGTTTAAAAAAGTTTTTAAAAAAAGTTTTTATTATTTTAAAGTTTTAAAGTTAAAATATGGTGTAAAAAAGTTTAAAAAAAAACGTTTTTATTATTTTAGAGTTTTAAAGTTAAAAAATAATTTTAAAAAGTTTTAAACAGCAACAGTTTCTATTATTTTCGCGTTTTAAAGTTTTTAAAAAAAGTTTATTTTAGTTAAAAAAAATGGTTTAAAAAAGTTTAAAAAAATTTTTTTATTATTTTAGAGTTTTAAAGTTAAAAAATGGTTGTAAAAAGTTTAAAAAAACGTATTTATTATTTTAGAGTTTTAAAGTTAAAAAATGGTTTAAAAAAGTTTTTAAAAAAGGTTTTTATTATTTTAGAGTTTTAAAGTTATAAAATGGTGTAAAAAAGTTTTAAAAAGCAAAAGTTTCTATTATTTTCGCGTTTTAAAGTACAAAAAAATAGTTTATTTTAGTTTAAAAAAATGGTTTTAAAAAGTTTTTTAAAAAAGTTTTTATTATTTTAGAGTTTTAAAGTTAAAAAATGGTGTAAAAAAGTTTTAAAAAAACGTTTTTATTATTTTAGAGTTTTAAAGTTAAAAAATGGTTTTAAAAAGTTTTAAAAAAACGTTTTTATTATTTTAGAGTTTTAAATTAAATAATGGTTTCAAAAAGTTTTAAACAAACGTTTTTATTATGTTAGAGTTTTAAAGTTAAAAAATGGTGTAAAAAAGTTTTAAAAGCCAACAGTTTCTATTATTTTCGCGTTTTAAAGTTCAAAAAAAAAGTTTATTTTAGTTAAAAAAATGGTTTTAAAAAGTTTTAAAGAAAGTTTTTATTATTTTAGAGTTTTAAAGTTAAAAAATGGTTTTAAAAAGTTAAAAAAAAACGTTTTTAATATTTTAGAGTTTTAAAGTTGAAAAATCCTTTCAAAAAGTTTTTTAAAAAGTTTTTATTATTTTAGAGTTTTAAAGTTAAAGAATGGTTTTAAAAAGTTTTAAACAAACGTTTTTATTGTTTTAGAGTTTTAAAGTTAAAAAATTGTGTAAAAAAGTTTTAAAAGCCAACAGTTTCTATTATTTTCGCGTTTTAAAGTTTAAAAAAAAAGTTTATTTTAGTTAAAAAAATGGTTTTAAAAAGTTTTAAAGAAAGTTTTTATTATTTAAGAGTTTTAAAGTTAAAAAATGGTTTTTAAAAGTTTTAAAAAAACGTTTTTATTATTTTAGAGTTTTAAAGTTAAAAAATGGTGTAAAAAAGTTTTAAAAAGCAACCGTTTCTAATATTTTCGCGTTTTAAAGTTTAAAAAAATAGTTTATTTGAGTTAAAAAAAATGGTTTAAAAAAGTTTTTTAAAAAAGTTTTTATTATTTTAGAGTTTTAAAGTTAAAAAATGGTGTAAAAAAGTGTTTAAAAAACGTTTTTATTATTTTAGAGTTTTAAAGTTAAAAAATGGTGTAAAAAAGTTTTTAAAAAAAACGTTTTAATTATTTTAGAGATTTAAAGTTAAAAAATGGTGTAAAAAAGTTTTAAAAAGCAACAGTTTCTATTATTTTCGCGTTTTAAAGTCAAAAAAAAAGTTTATTTTAGTTAAAAAAAATGGTTTAAAAAAGTTTTTTAAAAAAGTTTTTATTATTTTAGAGTTTTAAAGTTAAAATATGGTGTAAAAAAGTTTTTTAAAAAACGTTTTTATTATTTTACAGTTTTAAAGTAAAAAAATGATTTTTAAAAGTTTTAAAAAGCAACAGTTTCTATTATTTTCGCGTTTTAAAGTTTTAAAAAAAAGTTTATTTTAGATTAAAAAAATGGTTTTAAAAAGTTTTTAAAAAAAGTTTTATTATTTTAGAGTTTTAAAGTTAAAAAATGGTTTTAAAAAGTTTAAAAAAACGTTTTTATTATTTTAGAGTTTTAAAGTTAAAAAATGGTGTAAAAAAGTGTTTAAGAAACGTTTTTATTATTTTAGAGTTTTAAAGTTTAAAAATGGTGTAAAAAAGTTTTTAAAAAAAACGTTTTAATTATTTTAGAGATTTAAAGTTAAAAAATGGTGTAAAAAAGTTTTAAAAAGCAACAGTTTCTATTATTTTCGCGTTTAAAGTCAAAAAAAAGTTTATTTTAGTTAAAAAAAATGGTTTAAAAAAGTTTTTTAAAAAAGTTTTTATTATTTTAGAGTTTTAAAGTTAAAATATGGTGTAAAAAAGTTTTTTAAAAAACGTTTTTATTATTTTACAGTTTTAAAGTAAAAAAATGATTTTTAAAAGTTTTAAAAAGCAACAGTTTCTATTATTTTCGCGTT
Source organism: Sepiola atlantica (assembly GCA_963556195.1). Lineage (NCBI taxonomy): Eukaryota > Metazoa > Mollusca > Cephalopoda > Sepiida > Sepiolidae > Sepiola > Sepiola atlantica. Next base: position 155,144 of record CAUVYP010000426.1, on the reverse strand, counting down.
TTAAAGTTTTTAAAAAAAGTTTATTTTAGTTTAAAAAAATGGTTTAAAAAAGTTTTTAAAAAAAGTTTTATTATTTTAGAGTTTAAAAGTTAAAAAATGGTTGTAAAAAGTTTAAAAAAACGTTTTTATTATTTTAGAGTTTTAAAGTTAAAAAATGGTTTTAAAAAGTTTTAAAAAACGTTTTTATTATTTTAGAGTTTTAAAGTTAAAAAATGGTGTAAAAAAGTTTTAAAAAGCAACAGTTTCTATTATTTTCGCGTTTTAAAGTTTAAAAAAAAGTTTATTTTAGTTAAAAAAAATGGTTTTAAAAAGTTTTAAAGAAAGTTTTTATTATTTTAGAGTTTTAAAGTTAAAAAATGGTTTTAAAAAAGTTTTAAAGAAACCTTTTTATTATTTTAGAGTTTTAAAGTTAAAAAATGGTGTAAAATAGTTTTAAAAAGCAACAGTTTCTATTATTTTCGCGTTTTAAAGTTTTAAAAAAAAGTTTATTTTCGTTAAAAAAAATGGTTTAAAAAAGTTTTTTAAAAAAGTTTTTATTATTTTAGAGTTTTAAAGTAAAAAAAAATGGTGTAAAAAGTTAAAAAAAAACGTTTTTATTATTTTAGAGTTTTAAAGTTAAAAAATGGTGTAAAAAAGTTTTAAAAAGCAACCGTTTCTAATATTTTCGCGTTTTAAAGTTTAAAAAAATAGTTTATTTGAGTTAAAAAAAATGGTTTAAAAAAGTTTTTTAAAAAAGTTTTTATTATTTTAGAGTTTTAAAGTTAAAAAATGGTGTAAAAAAGTGTTTAAAAAACGTTTTTATTATTTTAGAGTTTTAAAGTTAAAAAATGGTGTAAAAAAGTTTTTTAAAAAAACGTTTTAATTATTTTAGAGATTTAAAGTTAAAAAATGGTGTAAAAAAGTTTTAAAAAGCAACAGTTTCTATTATTTTCGCGTTTAAAGTCAAAAAAAAAGTTTATTTTAGTTAAAAAAAATGGTTTAAAAAAGTTTTTTAAAAAAGTTTTTATTATTTTAGAGTTTTAAAGTTAAAATATGGTGTAAAAAAGTTTTTTAAAAAACGTTTTTATTATTTTACAGTTTTAAAGTAAAAAAATGATTTTTAAAAGTTTTAAAAAGCAACAGTTTCTATTATTTTCGCGTTTTAAAGTTTTTAAAAAAAGTTTATTTTAGTTTAAAAAAATGGTTTAAAAAAGTTTTTAAAAAAAGTTTTATTATTTTAGAGTTTTAAAGTTAAAAAATGGTTTTAAAAAGTTTAAAAAAACGTTTTTATTATTTTAGAGTTTTAAAGTAAAAAAATGATTTTTTAAAGTTTTAAAAAGCAACAGTTTCTATTATTTTCGCGTTGTAAAGTTTTTAAAAAAAGTTTATTTTCGTTAAAAAAAATGGTTTAAAAAAGTTTTTAAAAAAAGTTTTTATTATTTTAGAGTTTTAAAGTCAAAAAATGGTGTAAAAAGTTAAAAAAAAACGTTTTAATTATTTTAGAGATTTAAAGTTAAAAAATGGTGTAAAAAAGTTTTAAAAAGCAACAGTTTCTATTATTTTCGCGTTTAAAGTCAAAAAAAAAGTTTATTTTAGTTAAAAAAAATGGTTTAAAAAAGTTTTTTAAAAAAGTTTTTATTATTTTAGAGTTTTAAAGTTAAAATATGGTGTAAAAAAGTTTTTTAAAAAACGTTTTTATTATTTTACAGTTTTAAAGTAAAAAAATGATTTTTAAAAGTTTTAAAAAGCAACAGTTTCTATTATTTTCGCGTTTTAAAGTTTTTAAAAAAAGTTTATTTTAGTTTAAAAAAATGGTTTAAAAAAGTTTTTAAAAAAAGTTTTATTATTTTAGAGTTTTAAAGTTAAAAAATGGTTTTAAAAAGTTTAAAAAAACGTTTTTATTATTTTAGAGTTTTAAAGTTAAAAAATGGTGTAAAAAAGTGTTTAAGAAACGTTTTTATTATTTTAGAGTTTTAAAGTTAAAAAATGGTGTAAAAAAGTTTTAAAAAAGAACGTTTTAATTATTTTAGAGATTTAAAGTTAAAAAATGGTGTAAAAAAGTTTTAAAAAGCAACAGTTTCTATTATTTTCGCGTTTAAAGTCAAAAAAAAGTTTATTTTAGTAAAAAAAAATGGTTTAAAAAAGTTTTTTAAAAAAGTTTTTATTATTTTAGAGTTTTAAAGTTAAAATATGGTGTAAAAAAGTTTTTTAAAAAACGTTTTTATTATTTTACAGTTTTAAAGTAAAAAAATGATTTTTAAAAGTTTTAAAAAGCAACAGTTTCTATTATTTTCGCGTTTTAAAGTTTTTAAAAAAAGTTTATTTTAGTTTAAAAAAATGGTTTAAAAAAGTTTTTAAAAAAAGTTTTATTATTTTAGAGTTTAAAAGTTAAAAAATGGTTGTAAAAAGTTTAAAAAAACGTTTTTATTATTTTAGAGTTTTAAAGTTAAAAAATGGTTTTAAAAAGTTTTAAAAAACGTTTTTATTATTTTAGAGTTTTAAAGTTAAAAAATGGTGTAAAAAAGTTTTAAAAAGCAACAGTTTCTATTATTTTCGCGTTTTAAAGTTTAAAAAAAAGTTTATTTTAGTTAAAAAAAATGGTTTTAAAAAGTTTTAAAGAAAGTTTTTATTATTTTAGAGTTTTAAAGTTAAAAAATGGTTTTAAAAAAGTTTTAAAAAAACCTTTTTATTATTTTAGAGTTTTAAAGTTAAAAAATGGTGTAAAATAGTTTTAAAAAGCAACAGTTTCTATTATTTTCGCGTTTTAAAGTTTTAAAAAAAAGTTTATTTTCGTTAAAAAAAATGGTTTAAAAAAGTTTTTTAAAAAAGTTTTTATTATTTTAGAGTTTTAAAGTCAAAAAAAATGGTGTAAAAAGTTAAAAAAAAACGTTTTTATTATTTTAGAGTTTTAAAGTTAAATAATGGTTTCAAAAAGTTTTAAAAAAACGTTTTTATTATTTAAGAGTTCTAAATTAAATAATGGTTTTAAAAAGTTTTAAAAAAACGTTTTTATTATTTTAGAGTTTTAAATTAAATAATGGTTTCAAAAAGTTTTAAACAAGCGTTTTTATTATGTTAGAGTTTTAAAGTTAAAAAATGGTGTAAAAAAGTTTTAAAAGCCGTTTCTATTATTTTCGCGTTTTAAAGTTCAAAAAAAAAGTTTATTTTAGTTAAAAAAATGGTTTTAAAAAGTTTTAAAGAAAGTTTTTATTATTTTAGAGTTTTAAAGTTAAAAAATGGTTTTAAAAAGTTAAAAAAAAACGTTTTTATTATTTTAGAGTTTTAAAGTTGAAAAATCCTTTCAAAAAGTTTTTTAAAAAGTTTTTATTATTTTAGAGTTTTAAAGTTAAAGAATGGTTTTAAAAAGTTTTAAACAAACGTTTTTATTGTTTTAGAGTTTTAAAGTTAAAAAATTGTGTAAAAAAGTTTTAAAAGCCAACAGTTTGTTTCTATTATTTTCGCGTTTTAAAGTTTAAAAAAAAAGTTTATTTTAGTTAAAAAAATGGTTTTAAAAAGTTTTAAAGAAAGTTTTTATTATTTAAGAGTTTTAAAGTTAAAAAATGGTTTTTAAAAGTTTTAAAAAAACGTTTTTATTATTTTAGAGTTTTAAAGTTAAAAAATGGTGTAAAAAAGTTTTAAAAAGCAACCGTTTCTAATATTTTCGCGTTTTAAAGTTTAAAAAAATAGTTTATTTGAGTTAAAAAAAATGGTTTAAAAAAGTTTTTTAAAAAAGTTTTTATTATTTTAGAGTTTTAAAGTTAAAAAATGGTGTAAAAAAGTGTTTAAAAAACGTTTTTATTATTTTAGAGTTTTAAAGTTAAAAAATGGTGTAAAAAAGTTTTAAAAAAAAACGTTTTAATTATTTTAGAGATTTAAAGTTAAAAAATGGTGTAAAAAAGTTTTAAAAAGCAACAGTTTCTATTATTTTCGCGTTTAAAGTAAAAAAAAAAGTTTATTTTAGTTAAAAAAAATGGTTTAAAAAAGTTTTTTAAAAAAGTTTTTATTATTTTAGAGTTTTAAAGTTAAAATATGGTGTAAAAAAGTTTTTTAAAAAACGTTTTTATTATTTTACAGTTTTAAAGTAAAAAAATGATTTTTAAAAGTTTTAAAAAGCAACAGTTTCTATTATTTTCGCGTTTTTAAGTTTTTAAAAAAAGTTTATTTTAGTTTAAAAAAATGGTTTAAAAAAGTTTTTAAAAAAAGTTTTATTATTTTAGAGTTTTAAAGTTAAAAAATGGTTTTAAAAAGTTTAAAAAAACGTTTTTATTATTTTAGAGTTTTAAAGTAAAAAAATGATTTTTTAAAGTTTTAAAAAGCAACAGTTTCTATTATTTTCGCGTTGTAAAGTTTTTAAAAAAAGTTTATTTTCGTTAAAAAAAATGGTTTAAAAAAGTTTTTAAAAAAAGTTTTTATTATTTTAGAGTTTTAAAGTCAAAAAATGGTGTAAAAAGTTAAAAAAAAACGTTTTAATTATTTTAGAGATTTAAAGTTAAAAAATGGTGTAAAAAAGTTTTAAAAAGCAACAGTTTCTATTATTTTCGCGTTTAAAGTAAAAAAAAAAGTTTATTTTAGTTAAAAAAAATGGTTTAAAAAAGTTTTTTAAAAAAGTTTTTATTATTTTAGAGTTTTAAAGTTAAAATATGGTGTAAAAAAGTTTTTTAAAAAACGTTTTTATTATTTTACAGTTTTAAAGTAAAAAAATGATTTTTAAAAGTTTTAAAAAGCAACAGTTTCTATTATTTTCGCGTTTTAAAGTTTTTAAAAAAAGTTTATTTTAGTTTAAAAAAATGGTTTAAAAAAGTTTTTAAAAAAAGTTTTATTATTTTAGAGTTTTAAAGTTAAAAAATGGTTTTTAAAAAGTTTAAAAAACGTTTTTATTATTTTAGAGTTTTAAAGTTAAAAAATGGTGTAAAAAAGTGTTTAAGAAACGTTTTTATTATTTTAGAGTTTTAAAGTTAAAAAATGGTGTAAAAAAGTTTTTAAAAAAAACGTTTTAATTATTTTAGAGATTTAAAGTTAAAAAATGGTGTAAAAAAGTTTTAAAAAGCAACAGTTTCTATTATTTTCGCGTTTAAAGTCAAAAAAAAGTTTATTTTAGTTAAAAAAAATGGTTTAAAAAAGTTTTTTAAAAAAGTTTTTATTATTTTAGAGTTTTAAAGTTAAAATATGGTGTAAAAAAGTTTTTTAAAAAACGTTTTTATTATTTTACAGTTTTAAAGTAAAAAAATGATTTTTAAAAGTTTTAAAAAGCAACAGTTTCTATTATTTTCGCGTTTTAAAGTTTTAAAAAAAAGTTTATTTTAGATTAAAAAAATGGTTTTAAAAAGTTTTTAAAAAAAGTTTTATTATTTTAGAGTTTTAAAGTTAAAAAATGGTTTTAAAAAGTTTAAAAAAACGTTTTTATTATTTTAGAGTTTTAAAGTTAAAAAATGGTGTAAAAAAGTGTTTAAGAAACGTTTTTATTATTTTAGAGTTTTAAAGTTAAAAAATGGTGTAAAAAAGTTTTTAAAAAAAAACGTTTTAATTATTTTAGAGATTTAAAGTTAAAAAATGGTGTAAAAAAGTTTTAAAAAGCAACAGTTTCTATTATTTTCGCGTTTAAAGTCAAAAAAAAAGGTTATTTTAGTTAAAAAAAATGGTTTTAAAAAGTTTTTTAAAAAAGTTTTTATTATTTTAGAGTTTTAAAGTTAAAATATGGTGTAAAAAAGTTTTTTAAAAAACGTTTTTATTATTTTACAGTTTTAAAGTAAAAAAATGATTTTTAAAAGTTTTAAAAAGCAACAGTTTCTATTATTTTCGCGTTTTAAAGTTTTTAAAAAAAGTTTATTTTAGTTTAAAAAAATGGTTTAAAAAAGTTTTTAAAAAAAGTTTTATTATTTTAGAGTTTTAAAGTTAAAAAATGGTTTTAAAAAGTTTAAAAAAACGTTTTTATTATTTTAGAGTTTTAAAGTTAAAAAATGGTTTTAAAAAGTTTTAAAAAACGTTTTTAAATTTTAGAGTTTTAAAGTTAAAAAATGGTGTAAAAAAGTTTTAAAAAGCAACAGTTTCTATTATTTTCGCGTTTTAAAGTTTAAAAAAAAGTTTATTTTTGTTAAAAAAAATGGTTTTAAAAAGTTTTAAAGAAAGTTTTTATATTTTAGAGTTTTAAAGTTAAAAAATGGTTTTAAAAAAGTTTTTAAAAAACCTTTTTATTATTTTAGAGTTTTAAAGTTAAAAAATGGTGTAAAATAGTTTTAAAAAGCAACAGTTTCTATTATTTTCGCGTATTAAAGTTTTAAAAAAAAGTTTATTTTCGTTAAAAAAAATGGTTTAAAAAAGTTTTTAAAAAAAGTTTTTATTATTTTAGAGTTTTAAAGTCAAAAAATGGTGTAAAAAGTTAAAAAAAAACGTTTTTATTATTTTAGAGTTTTAAAGTTAAAAAATGGTGTAAAAAAGTTTTAAAAAAACGTTTTTATTATTTAAGAGTTCTAAATTAAATAATGGTTTTAAAAAGTTTTAAACAAACGTTTTTATTGTTTTAGAGTTTTAAAGTTAAAAAATGGTGTAAAAAAGTTTTAAAAAGCAACAGTTTCTATTATTTTCGCGTTTAAAGTCAAAAAAAAAGTTTATTTTAGTTAAAAAAAATGGTTTAAAAAAGTTTTTTAAAAAAGTTTTTATTATTTTAGAGTTTTAAAGTTAAAATATGGTGTAAAAAAGTTTTTTAAAAAACGTTTTTATTATTTTACAGTTTTAAAGTAAAAAAATGATTTTTAAAAGTTTTAAAAAGCAACAGTTTCTATTATTTTCGCGTTTTAAAGTTTTAAAAAAAAGTTTATTTTCGTTAAAAAAAATGGTTTAAAAAAGTTTTTAAAAAAAGTTTTTATTATTTTAGAGTTTTAAAGTCAAAAAATGGTGTAAAAAGTTAAAAAAAAACGTTTTAATTATTTTAGAGTTTTAAAGTTAAAAAATGGTGTAAAAAAGTTTTAAAAAGCAACAGTTTCTATTATTTTCGCGTTTAAAGTCAAAAAAAAAGTTTATTTTAGTTAAAAAAAATGGTTTAAAAAAGTTTTTTTAAAAAGTTTTTATTATTTTAGAGTTTTAAAGTTAAAATATGGTGTAAAAAAGTTTTTTAAAAAACGTTTTTATTATTTTACAGTTTTAAAGTAAAAAAATGATTTTTAAAAGTTTTAAAAAGCAACAGTTTCTATTATTTTCGCGTTTTAAAGTTTTTAAAAAAAGTTTATTTTCGTTAAAAAAAATGGTTTAAAAAAGTTTTTAAAAAAAGTTTTTATTATTTTAGAGTTTTAAAGTCAAAAAATGGTGTAAAAAGTTAAAAAAAAACGTTTTAATTATTTTAGAGATTTAAAGTTAAAAAATGGTGTAAAAAAGTTTTAAAAAGCAACAGTTTCTATTATTTTCGCGTTTAAAGTCAAAAAAAAAGTTTATTTTAGTTAAAAAAAATGGTTTAAAAAAGTTTTTTAAAAAAGTTTTTATTATTTTAGAGTTTTAAAGTTAAAATATGGTGTAAAAAAGTTTTTTAAAAAACGTTTTTATTATTTTACAGTTTTAAAGTAAAAAAATGATTTTTAAAAGTTTTAAAAAGCAACAGTTTCTATTATTTTCGCGTTTTAAAGTTTTAAAAAAAAGTTTATTTTAGATTAAAAAAATGGTTTTAAAAAGTTTTTAAAAAAAGTTTTATTATTTTAGAGTTTTAAAGTTAAAAAATGGTTTTAAAAAGTTTAAAAAAACGTTTTTATTATTTTAGAGTTTTAAAGTTAAAAAATGGTGTAAAAAAGTGTTTAAGAAACGTTTTTATTATTTTAGAGTTTTAAAGTTAAAAAATGGTGTAAAAAAGTTTTTAAAATAAACGTTTTAATTATTTTAGAGATTTAAAGTTAAAAAATGGTGTAAAAAAGTTTTAAAAAGCAACAGTTTCTATTATTTTCGCGTTTAAAGTCAAAAAAAGTTTATTTTAGTTAAAAAAAATGGTTTAAAAAAGTTTTTTAAAAAAGTTTTTATTATTTTAGAGTTTTAAAGTTAAAATATGGTGTAAAAAAGTTTTTTAAAAAACGTTTTTATTATTTTACAGTTTTAAAGTAAAAAAATGATTTTTAAAAGTTTTAAAAAGCAACAGTTTCTATTATTTTCGCGTTTTAAAGTTTTTAAAAAAAGTTTATTTTAGTTTAAAAAAATGGTTTAAAAAAGTTTTTAAAAAAAGTTTTATTATTTTAGAGTTTTAAAGTTAAAAAATGGTTTTAAAAAGTTTAAAAAAACGTTTTTATTATTTTAGAGTTTTAAAGTTAAAAAATGGTTTTAAAAAGTTTTAAAAAACGTTTTTATTATTTTAGAGTTTTAAAGTTAAAAAATGGTGTAAAAAAGTTTTAAAAAGCAACAGTTTCTATTATTTTCGCGTTTTAAAGTTTAAAAAAAAGTTTATTTTAGTTAAAAAAAATGGTTTTAAAAAGTTTTAAAGAAAGTTTTTATTATTTTAGAGTTTTAAAGTTAAAAAATGGTTTTAAAAAAGTTTTAAAAAAACCTTTTTATTATTTTAGAGTTTTAAAGTTAAAAAATGGTGTAAAAAAGTGTTTAAGAAACGTTTTTATTATTTTAGAGTTTTAAAGTTAAAAAATGGTGTAAAAAAGTTTTTAAAAAAAACGTTTTAATTATTTTAGAGATTTAAAGTTAAAAAATGGTGTAAAAAAGTTTTAAAAAGCAACAGTTTCTATTATTTTCGCGTTTAAAGTCAAAAAAAAGTTTATTTTAGTTAAAAAAAATGGTTTAAAAAAGTTTTTTTAAAAAGTTTTTATTATTTTAGAGTTTTAAAGTTAAAATATGGTGTAAAAAAGTTTTTTAAAAAACGTTTTTATTATTTTACAGTTTTAAAGTAAAAAAATGATTTTTAAAAGTTTTAAAAAGCAACAGTTTCTATTATTTTCGCGTTTTAAAGTTTTAAAAAAAAGTTTATTTTAGATTAAAAAAATGGTTTTAAAAAGTTTTTAAAAAAAGTTTTATTATTTTAGAGTTTTAAAGTTAAAAAATGGTTTTAAAAAGTTTAAAAAAACGTTTTTATTATTTTAGAGTTTTAAAGTTAAAAAATGGTGTAAAAAAGTGTTTAAGAAACGTTTTTATTATTTTAGAGTTTTAAAGTTAAAAAATGGTGTAAAAAAGTTTTTAAAAAAAACGTTTTAATTATTTTAGAGATTTAAAGTTAAAAAATGGTGTAAAAAAGTTTTAAAAAGCAACAGTTTCTATTATTTTCGCGTTTAAAGTCAAAAAAAAAGGTTATTTTAGTTAAAAAAAATGGTTTTAAAAAGTTTTTTAAAAAAGTTTTTATTATTTTAGAGTTTTAAAGTTAAAATATGGTGTAAAAAAGTTTTTTAAAAAACGTTTTTATTATTTTACAGTTTTAAAGTAAAAAAATGATTTTTAAAAGTTTTAAAAAGCAACAGTTTCTATTATTTTCGCGTTTTAAAGTTTTTAAAAAAAGTTTATTTTCGTTAAAAAAAATGGTTTAAAAAAGTTTTTAAAAAAAGTTTTTATTATTTTAGAGTTTTAAAGTCAAAAAATGGTGTAAAAAGTTAAAAAAAAACGTTTTAATTATTTTAGAGATTTAAAGTTAAAAAATGGTGTAAAAAAGTTTTAAAAAGCAACAGTTTCTATTATTTTCGCGTTTAAAGTCAAAAAAAAAGTTTATTTTAGTTAAAAAAAATGGTTTAAAAAAGTTTTTTAAAAAAGTTTTTATTATTTTAGAGTTTTAAAGTTAAAATATGGTGTAAAAAAGTTTTTTAAAAAACGTTTTTATTATTTTACAGTTTTAAAGTAAAAAAATGATTTTTAAAAGTTTTAAAAAGCAACAGTTTCTATTATTTTCGCGTTTTAAAGTTTTAAAAAAAAGTTTATTTTAGATTAAAAAAATGGTTTTAAAAAGTTTTTAAAAAAAGTTTTATTATTTTAGAGTTTTAAAGTTAAAAAATGGTTTTAAAAAGTTTAAAAAAACGTTTTTATTATTTTAGAGTTTTAAAGTTAAAAAATGGTGTAAAAAAGTGTTTAAGAAACGTTTTTATTATTTTAGAGTTTTAAAGTTAAAAAATGGTGTAAAAAAGTTTTTAAAATAAACGTTTTAATTATTTTAGAGATTTAAAGTTAAAAAATGGTGTAAAAAAGTTTTAAAAAGCAACAGTTTCTATTATTTTCGCGTTTAAAGTCAAAAAAAGTTTATTTTAGTTAAAAAAAATGGTTTAAAAAAGTTTTTTAAAAAAGTTTTTATTATTTTAGAGTTTTAAAGTTAAAATATGGTGTAAAAAAGTTTTTTAAAAAACGTTTTTATTATTTTACAGTTTTAAAGTAAAAAAATGATTTTTAAAAGTTTTAAAAAGCAACAGTTTCTATTATTTTCGCGTTTTAAAGTTTTTAAAAAAAGTTTATTTTAGTTTAAAAAAATGGTTTAAAAAAGTTTTTAAAAAAAGTTTTATTATTTTAGAGTTTTAAAGTTAAAAAATGGTTTTAAAAAGTTTAAAAAAACGTTTTTATTATTTTCGAGTTTTAAAGTTAAAAAATGGTTTTAAAAAGTTTTAAAAAACGTTTTTATTATTTTAGAGTTTTAAAGTTAAAAAATGGTGTAAAAAAGTTTTAAAAAGCAACAGTTTCTATTATTTTCGCGTTTTAAAGTTTAAAAAAAAGTTTATTTTAGTTAAAAAAAATGGTTTTAAAAAGTTTTAAAGAAAGTTTTTATTATTTTAGAGTTTTAAAGTTAAAAAATGGTTTTAAAAAAGTTTTAAAAAAACCTTTTTATTATTTTAGAGTTTTAAAGTTAAAAAATGGTGTAAAATAGTTTTAAAAAGCAACAGTTTCTATTATTTTCGCGTTTTAAAGTTTTTAAAAAAAGTTTATTTTCGTTAAAAAAAATGGTTTAAAAAAGTTTTTAAAAAAAGTTTTTATTATTTTAGAGTTTTAAAGTCAAAAAATGGTGTAAAAAGTTAAAAAAAAACGTTTTAATTATTTTAGAGATTTAAAGTTAAAAAATGGTGTAAAAAAGTTTTAAAAAGCAACAGTTTCTATTATTTTCGCGTTTAAAGTCAAAAAAAAAGTTTATTTTAGTTAAAAAAAATGGTTTAAAAAAGTTTTTTAAAAAAGTTTTTATTATTTTAGAGTTTTAAAGTTAAAATATGGTGTAAAAAAGTTTTTTAAAAAACGTTTTTATTATTTTACAGTTTTAAAGTAAAAAAATGATTTTTAAAAGTTTTAAAAAGCAACAGTTTCTATTATTTTCGCGTTTTAAAGTTTTAAAAAAAAGTTTATTTTAGATTAAAAAAATGGTTTTAAAAAGTTTTTAAAAAAAGTTTTATTATTTTAGAGTTTTAAAGTTAAAAAATGGTTTTAAAAAGTTTAAAAAAACGTTTTTATTATTTTAGAGTTTTAAAGTTAAAAAATGGTGTAAAAAAGTGTTTAAAAAACGTTTTTATTATTTTAGAGTTTTAAAGTTAAAAAATGGTGTAAAAAAGTTTTAAAAAAAAACGTTTTAATTATTTTAGAGATTTAAAGTTAAAAAATGGTGTAAAAAAGTTTTAAAAAGCAACAGTTTCTATTATTTTCGCGTTTTAAAGTTTAAAAAAAAGTTTATTTTAGTTTAAAAAAATGGTTTTAAAAAGTTTTAAAGAAAGTTTTTATTATTTTAGAGTTTTAAAGTTAAAAAATGGTTTTAAAAAAGTTTTTAAAAAACCTTTTTATTATTTTAGAGTTTTAAAGTTAAAAAATGGTGTAAAATAGTTTTAAAAAGCAACAGTTTCTATTATTTTCGCGTTTTAAAGTTTTAAAAAAAAGTTTATTTTCGTTAAAAAAAATGGTTTAAAAAAGTTTTTTAAAAAAGTTTTTATTATTTTAGAGTTTTAAAGTCAAAAAATGGTGTAAAAAGTTAAAAAAAAACGTTTTTATTATTTTAGAGTTTTAAAGTTAAAAAATGGTGTAAAAAAGTTTTAAAAAAACGTTTTTATTATTTAAGAGTTCTAAATTAAATAATGGTTTAAAAAAGTTTTAAACAAACGTTTTTATTGTTTTAGAGTTTTAAAGTACAAATATGGTGTAAAAAAGTTTTAAAAAGAAACAGTTTCTATTATTTTCGCGTTTTAAAGTTCAAAAACAAAGTTTATTATAGTTAAAAAAAATGGTTTAAAAAAGTTTTTTAAAAAAGTTTTTATTATTTTAGAGTTTTAAAGTTAAAAAATAGTTTTAAAAAGTTTTTTAAAAACGTTTTTATGCTTTTAGAGTTTTAAGTTAAAAAATGGTTTTAAAAAGTTAAAAAAAAACGTTTTTATTGTTTTAGAGTTTTAAAGTTAAAAAATGGTGTAAAAAAGTTTCAAAAGGCAACAGTTTCTATTATTTTCGCGTTTTAAAGTTAAAAAAAAAGCTTATTTTAGTTAAAAAAATGGTTTTAAAAAGTTTTAAAGAAAGTTTTTATTATTTTAGAGTTTTAAAGTTAAAAAATGGTTTTGAAAAGTTTTAAAAAAACGTTTTTATTATTTTAGAGTTTTTAAAAAATGGTTTTAAAAAGTTTTAAAAATACCTTTTTTATTATTTTAGAGTTTTAAAGTTAAAAAATCGTGTAAAAAAGTTTTAAAAAAACGTTTGTATAATTTTAGAGTTTTAAAGTTAAAAAATGGTTTTAAAAAGTTTTAAAAAACGTTTTTATTATTTTAGAGGTTTAAAGTTAAAAAAAATGGTTTTAAAAAGTTTTAAAAAAACGTTTGTATTATTTTAGAGTTTTAAAGGTAAAAAATGGTTTTAAAAAGTAAAAAAAAAACGTTTTTATTATTTTAGAGTTTTAAAGTTAAAAAATGGTGTAAAAAAGTTTTAAAAAGCAACAGTTTCTATTATTTTCGCGTTTTAAAGTTTAAAAAAAAGTTTATTTTAGTTTAAAAAAATGGTTTTAAAAAGTTTTTATTATTTTAGAGTTTTAAAGTTAAAAAATGGTTTTAAAAAGTTTTAAAAAAACGTTTGTATTATTTTAGAGTTTTAAAGTTATAAAATGGTGTAAAAAAGTTTTAAAAAGCAAAAGTTTCTATTACTTTCGCGTTTTAAAGTTTTAAAAAAGGTTTATTTTCGTTAAAAAAATGGTTTAAAAAAGTTTTTAAAAAATGTTTTTATTATTTTAGAGTTTTAAAGTTAAAAAATAGTTTTAAAAAGTTTTAAAAAAACGTTTGTATTATTTTAGAGTTTTAAAGTTAAAAAATGGTTTCAAAAAGTTTTAAAAAAAGGTATTTATTTTTTTAGAGTTTTAAAGTTATAAAATGGTGTAAAAAAGTTTTAAAAAGCAACAGTTTCTATTTTCGCGTTTTAAAGTTCAAAAACAAAGTTTATTATAGTTAAAAAAAATTGTTTAAAGAAGTTTTTAAAAAAAGTTTTTATTATTTTAGAGTTTTAAAGTTAAAAAATAGTTTTAAAATGTTTTAAAAAAACGTTTTTATGATTTTAGAGTTTTAAAGTTAAAAAATGGTTTAAAAAAGTTTTTAAAAAATGTTTTTATTGTTTTAGAGTTTTAAAGTTAAAAAATGGTGTAAAAAAGTTTTAAAAGGCAACAGTTTCTATTATTTTCGCGTTTTAAAGTTAAAAAAAAGTTTATTTTAGTAAAAAAAATGGTTTTAAAAAGTTTTAAAGAAAGTTTTTATTATTTTAGAGTTTTAAAGTTAAAAAATGGTTTTAAAAAGTTTTAAAAAAACGTTTTTATTATTTTAGAGTTTTAAAGTTAAAAAATGGTTTTAAAAAGTAAAAAAAAAACGTTTTTATTATTTTAGAGTTTTAAAGTTAAAAAATGGTGTAAAAAAGTTTTAAAAAGCAACAGTTTCCATTATTTTCGCGTTTAAAATTAGTGAAATAGAGTTGTTTCCCTTTGTTTGGGAAATGTTTTTACGTTGCTTACAAGCCGCACTACTCTAGATACCGATACTAAAAAGACTTAACACCGTAACTTTTGTAGATACTGATACTAAAAACATAAGTAAAATCGAGTTATTTCCGTTTGTTTTGGAGATATTTTACGTTGCTTAAACAGCGTAACTTTTCTAGATACTGATACTAAAAACATAAGTAAAATCGAGTTATTTCCCTTAGTTTTGGAGATGTTTTTACGTTGCTTTAGAGCCGCCTTTTTCTAGATACTGATACTAAAAACATTAGTAAAATCGAGTTATTTCCCTTTGTTTTGGAGATGTTCTTACGTTGCTTAACAGCGTAACTTTTCTAGATACTGATACTAAAAACATAAGTAAAATCGAGTTATTTCCCTTTGTTTTGGAGATGTTTTTACGTTGCTTTAGAGCCGCCTTTTTCTACATACTGATACTAAAAACATTAGTAAAATCGAGTTATTTCCCTTTGTTTTGGAGATGTTTTTACGTTGCTTAACAGCGTAACTTTTCTAGATACTGATACTAAAAACATAAGTAAAATCGAGTTATTTCCCTTTGTTTTGGAGATGTTTTTACGTTGCTTTAGAGCCGCCTTTTTCTAGATACTGATACTAAAAACATTAGTAAAATCGAGTTATTTCCCTTTGTTTTGGAGATGTTCTTACGTTGCTTAACAGCGTAACTTTTCTAGATACTGATACTAAAAACATAAGTAAAATCGAGTTATTTTCCTTAGTTTTGGAGATGTTTTTACGTTGCTTTAGAGCCGCCTTTTTCTAGATACTGATACTAAAAACATTAGTAAAATCGAGTTATTTCCCTTTGTTTTGGAGATGTTTTTACGTTGCTTAAACAGCGTAACTTTTCTAGATACTGATACTAAAAACATTAGTAAAATCGTGTTATTTCCCTTTGTTTTGGAGATGTTTTTACGTTGCTTTAGAGCCGCCTTTTTCTAGATACTGATACTAAAAACATTAGTAAAATCGAGTTATTTCCCTTTGTTTTGGAGATGTTTTTACGTTGCTTAACAGCGTAACTTTTCTAGATACTGATACTAAAAACATAAATAAAATAGAGTTATTTCCCTTAGTTTTGGAGATGTTTTTACGTTGCTTAAACATCGTAACTTTTCTAGATACTGATACTTAAAACATTAGTAAAATCGAGTTATTTCCCTTAGTTTTGGAGATATTTTTACGTTGCTTAAACAGCGTAACTTTTCTAGATACTGATACTAAAAACATTAGTAAAATCGAGTTATTTCCCTTTGTTTTGGAGATGTTCTTACGTTGCTTAACAGCGTAACTTTTCTAGATACTGATACTAAAAACATAAGTAAAATCGAGTTATTTCCCTTTGTTTTGGAGATGTTTTTACGTTGCTTTAGAGCCGCCTTTTTCTAGATACTGATACTAAAAACATTAGTAAAATCGAGTTATTTCCCTTTGTTTTTTAGATGTTTTTACGTTGCTTAACAGCGTAACTTTTCTAGATACTGATACTAAAAACATAAATAAAATAGAGTTATTTCCCTTAGTTTTGGAGATGTTTTTACGTTGCTTAAACATCGTAACTTTTCTAGATACTGATACTTAAAACATTAGTAAAATCGAGTTATTTCCCTTTGTTTTGGAGATGTTTTTACGTTGCTTTAGAGCGCCTTTTTCTAGATACTGATACTAAAAACATTAGTAAAATCGAGTTATTTCCCTTAGTTTTGGAGATGTTTTTACTTTGCTTAAACAGCGTAACTTTTCTAGATACTGATACTTAAAACATTAGTAAAATCGAGTTATTTCCGTTTGTTTTGGAGATATTTTTACGTTGCTTAAACAGCGTAACTTTTCTACTAAAAACATTAGTAAAATCGAGTTATTTCCCTTTGTTTTGGAGATGTTTTTACGTTGCTGAAACAACGTAAGTTTTCTAGATACTGATACTAAAAACATTAATAAAATCGAGTTATTTCCCTTTGTTTTTGAGATGTTTTTACGTTGCTTAACAGCGTAACTTTTCTAGATACTGATACTAAAAACATAAATAAAATAGAGTTATTTCCCTTAGTTTTGGAGATGTTTTTACGTTGCTTAAACATCGTAACTTTTCTAGATACTGATACTTAAAACATTAGTAAAATCGAGTTATTTCCCTTAGTTTTGGAGATGTTTTTACTTTGCTTAAACAGCGTAACTTTTCTAGATACTGATACTAAAAACATAAGTAAAATCGAGTTATTTCCCTTTGTTTTGGAGATGTTTTTACGTTGCTTTAGAGCCGCCTTTTTCTACATACTGATACTAAAAACATTAGTAAAATCGAGTTATTTCCCTTTGTTTTAGAGATGTTTTTACGTTGCTTAAACAGCGTAACTTTTCTAGATACTGATACTTAAAACATTAGTAAAATCGTGTTATTTCCCTTTGTTTTGGAGATGTTATTACGTTGCTTAACAGCGTAACTTTTCTAGATACTGATACTAAAAACATAAGTAAAATCGAGTTATTTTCCTTAGTTTTGGAGATGTTTTTACGTTGCTTTAGAGCCGCCTTTTTCTAGATACTGATACTAAAAACATTAGTAAAATCGAGTTATTTCCCTTTGTTTTGGAGATGTTTTTACGTTGCTTAAACAGCGTAACTTTTCTAGATACTGATACTAAAAACATTAGTAAAATCGTGTTATTTCCCTTTGTTTTGGAGATGTTTTTACGTTGCTTTAGAGCCGCCTTTTTCTAGATACTGATACTAAAAACATTAGTAAAATCGAGTTATTTCCCTTTGTTTTTTAGATGTTTTTACGTTGCTTAACAGCGTAACTTTTCTAGATACTGATACTAAAAACATAAATAAAATAGAGTTATTTCCCTTAGTTTTGGAGATGTTTTTACGTTGCTTAAACATCGTAACTTTTCTAGATACTGATACTTAAAACATTAGTAAAATCGAGTTATTTCCCTTAGTTTTGGAGATGTTTTTACTTTGCTTAAACAGCGTAACTTTTCTAGATACTGATACTAAAAACATTAGTAAAATCGTGTTATTTCCGTTTGTTTTGGAGATATTTTTACGTTGCTTAAACAGCGTAACTTTTCTACTAAAAACATTAGTAAAATCGAGTTATTTCCCTTTGTTTTGGAGATGTTTTTACGTTGCTGAAACAACGTAAGTGTTCTAGATACTGATACTAAAAACATTAATAAAATCGAGTTATTTCCCTTTGTTTTTGAGATGTTTTTACGTTGCTTAACAGCGTAACTTTTCTAGATACTGATACTAAAAACATAAATAAAATAGAGTTATTTCCCTTAGTTTTGGAGATGTTTTTACGTTGCTTAAACATCGTAACTTTTCTAGATACTGATACTTAAAACATTAGTAAAATCGAGTTATTTCCCTTAGTTTTGGAGATGTTTTTACTTTGCTTAAACAGCGTAACTTTTCTAGATACTGATACTAAAAACATTAGTAAAATCGAGTTATTTCCCTTTGTTTTTGGAAATGTTTTTACGTTGCTGAAACAACGTAAGTTTTCTAGATACTGATACTAAAAACATAAGTAAAATCGAGTTATTTTCCTTAGTTTTGGAGATGTTTTTACGTTGCTTTAGAGCCGCCTTTTTCTAGATACTGATACTAAAAACATTAGTAAAATCGAGTTATTTCCCTTTGTTTTGGAGATGTTTTTACGTTGCTTAAACAGCGTAACTTTTCTAGATACTGATACTAAAAACATTAGTAAAATCGTGTTATTTCCCTTTGTTTTGGAGATGTTTTTACGTTGCTTTAGAGCCGCCTTTTTCTAGATACTGATACTAAAAACATTAGTAAAATCGAGTTATTTCCCTTTGTTTTTGAGATGTTTTTACGTTGCTTAACAGCGTAACTTTTCTAGATACTGATACTAAAAACATAAATAAAATAGAGTTATTTCCCTTAGTTTTGGAGATGTTTTTACGTTGCTTAAACATCGTAACTTTTCTAGATACTGATACTTAAAACATTAGTAAAATCGAGTTATTTCCCTTAGTTTTGGAGATGTTTTTACTTTGCTTAAACAGCGTAACTTTTCTAGATACTGATACTAAAAACATTAGTAAAATCGAGTTATTTCCCTTTGTTTTTGGAAATGTTTTTACGTTGCTGAAACAACGTAAGTTTTCTAGATACTGATACTAAAAACATTAATAAAATAGAGTTATTTTCTCTTAGTTTTTTGGAGATGTTTTTACGTTGCTTTAGAGATGCCTTTTTCTAGATACTGATACTTAAAACATTAGGAAAATCGAGTTATTTCCGTTTGTTTTGGAGATATTTTTACGTAGCTTAAACAGCGTAACTTTTCTAGATACTGATACTAAAAACATTAGTAAAATCGAGTTATTTCCCTTTGTTTTGGAGATGTTTTTACGTTGCTTTAGAGCCGCCTTTTGATACTGATACTAAAAACATAAGTAAAATCGAGTTATTTCCCTTTGTTTTGGAGATGTTTTTACTTTGCTTAAACAGCGTAACTTTTCTAGATACTGATACTAAAAACATTAGTAAAATCGAGTTATTTCCCTTTGTTTTGGAGATGTTCTTACGTTGCTTAACAGCGTAACTTTTCTAGATACTGATACTAAAAACATAAGTAAAATCGAGTTATTTCCCTTTGATTTTGGAGATGTTTTTACGTTGCTTTAGAGCCGCCTTTTTCTAGATACTGATACTAAAAACATTAGTAAAATCGAGTTATTTCCCTTTGTTTTTGAGATGTTTTTACGTTGCTTAACAGCGTAACTTTTCTAGATACTGATACTAAAAACATAAATAAAATAGAGTTATTTCCCTTAGTTTTGGAGATGTTTTTACGTTGCTTAAACATCGTAACTTTTCTAGATACTGATACTAAAAACATTAATAAAATACAGTTATTTCCCTTAGTTTTGGAGATGTTTTTACGTTGCTTTAGAGATGCCTTTTTCTAGATACTGATACTTAAAACATTAGTAAAATCGAGTTATTTCCGTTTGTTTTGGAGATATTTTTACGTTGCTTTAAACAGCGTAACTTTTCTAGATACTGATACTAAAAACATTAGTAAAATCGAGTTATTTCCCTTTGTTTTGGAGATGTTCTTACGTTGCTTAACAGCGTAACTTTTCTAGATACTGATACTAAAAACATAAGTAAAATCGAGTTATTTCCCTTTGTTTTGGAGATGTTTTTACGTTGCTTTAGAGCCGCCTTTTTCTACATACTGATACTAAAAACATTAGTAAAATCGAGTTATTTCCCTTTGTTTTGGAGATGTTTTTACGTTGCTTAACAGCGTAACTTTTCTAGATACTGATACTAAAAACATAAGTAAAATCGAGTTATTTCCCTTTGTTTTGGAGATGTTTTTACGTTGCTTTAGAGCCGCCTTTTTCTAGATACTGATACTAAAAACATTAGTAAAATCGAGTTATTTCCCTTTGTTTTGGAGATGTTCTTACGTTGCTTAACAGCGTAACTTTTCTAGATACTGATACTAAAAACATAAGTAAAATCGAGTTATTTTCCTTAGTTTTGGAGATGTTTTTACGTTGCTTTAGAGCCGCCTTTTTCTAGATACTGATACTAAAAACATTAGTAAAATCGAGTTATTTCCCTTTGTTTTGGAGATGTTTTTACGTTGCTTAAACAGCGTAACTTTTCTAGATACTGATACTAAAAACATTAGTAAAATCGTGTTATTTCCCTTTGTTTTGGAGATGTTTTTACGTTGCTTTAGAGCCGCCTTTTTCTAGATACTGATACTAAAAACATTAGTAAAATCGAGTTATTTCCCTTTGTTTTGGAGATGTTTTTACGTTGCTTAACAGCGTAACTTTTCTAGATACTGATACTAAAAACATAAATAAAATAGAGTTATTTCCCTTAGTTTTGGAGATGTTTTTACGTTGCTTAAACATCGTAACTTTTCTAGATACTGATACTTAAAACATTAGTAAAATCGAGTTATTTCCCTTAGTTTTGGAGATATTTTTACGTTGCTTAAACAGCGTAACTTTTCTAGATACTGATACTAAAAACATTAGTAAAATCGAGTTATTTCCCTTTGTTTTGGAGATGTTCTTACGTTGCTTAACAGCGTAACTTTTCTAGATACTGATACTAAAAACATAAGTAAAATCGAGTTATTTCCCTTTGTTTTGGAGATGTTTTTACGTTGCTTTAGAGCCGCCTTTTTCTAGATACTGATACTAAAAACATTAGTAAAATCGAGTTATTTCCCTTTGTTTTTTAGATGTTTTTACGTTGCTTAACAGCGTAACTTTTCTAGATACTGATACTAAAAACATAAATAAAATAGAGTTATTTCCCTTAGTTTTGGAGATGTTTTTACGTTGCTTAAACATCGTAACTTTTCTAGATACTGATACTTAAAACATTAGTAAAATCGAGTTATTTCCCTTTGTTTTGGAGATGTTTTTACGTTGCTTTAGAGCGCCTTTTTCTAGATACTGATACTAAAAACATTAGTAAAATCGAGTTATTTCCCTTAGTTTTGGAGATGTTTTTACTTTGCTTAAACAGCGTAACTTTTCTAGATACTGATACTTAAAACATTAGTAAAATCGAGTTATTTCCGTTTGTTTTGGAGATATTTTTACGTTGCTTAAACAGCGTAACTTTTCTACTAAAAACATTAGTAAAATCGAGTTATTTCCCTTTGTTTTGGAGATGTTTTTACGTTGCTGAAACAACGTAAGTTTTCTAGATACTGATACTAAAAACATTAATAAAATCGAGTTATTTCCCTTTGTTTTTGAGATGTTTTTACGTTGCTTAACAGCGTAACTTTTCTAGATACTGATACTAAAAACATAAATAAAATAGAGTTATTTCCCTTAGTTTTGGAGATGTTTTTACGTTGCTTAAACATCGTAACTTTTCTAGATACTGATACTTAAAACATTAGTAAAATCGAGTTATTTCCCTTAGTTTTGGAGATGTTTTTACTTTGCTTAAACAGCGTAACTTTTCTAGATACTGATACTAAAAACATAAGTAAAATCGAGTTATTTCCCTTTGTTTTGGAGATGTTTTTACGTTGCTTTAGAGCCGCCTTTTTCTACATACTGATACTAAAAACATTAGTAAAATCGAGTTATTTCCCTTTGTTTTAGAGATGTTTTTACGTTGCTTAAACAGCGTAACTTTTCTAGATACTGATACTTAAAACATTAGTAAAATCGTGTTATTTCCCTTTGTTTTGGAGATGTTATTACGTTGCTTAACAGCGTAACTTTTCTAGATACTGATACTAAAAACATAAGTAAAATCGAGTTATTTTCCTTAGTTTTGGAGATGTTTTTACGTTGCTTTAGAGCCGCCTTTTTCTAGATACTGATACTAAAAACATTAGTAAAATC
The DNA here is from genome assembly GCA_963556195.1 of Sepiola atlantica. Taxonomy (NCBI): domain Eukaryota; kingdom Metazoa; phylum Mollusca; class Cephalopoda; order Sepiida; family Sepiolidae; genus Sepiola; species Sepiola atlantica. Next base: position 133,883 of record CAUVYP010000426.1, on the reverse strand, counting down.
GAGTTATTTCCCTTTGTTTTGGAGATGTTTTTACGTTGCTTAAACAGCGTAACTTTTCTAGATACTGATACTAAAAACATTAGTAAAATCGTGTTATTTCCCTTTGTTTTGGAGATGTTTTTACGTTGCTTTAGAGCCGCCTTTTTCTAGATACTGATACTAAAAACATTAGTAAAATCGAGTTATTTCCCTTTGTTTTTTAGATGTTTTTACGTTGCTTAACAGCGTAACTTTTCTAGATACTGATACTAAAAACATAAATAAAATAGAGTTATTTCCCTTAGTTTTGGAGATGTTTTTACGTTGCTTAAACATCGTAACTTTTCTAGATACTGATACTTAAAACATTAGTAAAATCGAGTTATTTCCCTTAGTTTTGGAGATGTTTTTACTTTGCTTAAACAGCGTAACTTTTCTAGATACTGATACTAAAAACATTAGTAAAATCGTGTTATTTCCGTTTGTTTTGGAGATATTTTTACGTTGCTTAAACAGCGTAACTTTTCTACTAAAAACATTAGTAAAATCGAGTTATTTCCCTTTGTTTTGGAGATGTTTTTACGTTGCTGAAACAACGTAAGTGTTCTAGATACTGATACTAAAAACATTAATAAAATCGAGTTATTTCCCTTTGTTTTTGAGATGTTTTTACGTTGCTTAACAGCGTAACTTTTCTAGATACTGATACTAAAAACATAAATAAAATAGAGTTATTTCCCTTAGTTTTGGAGATGTTTTTACGTTGCTTAAACATCGTAACTTTTCTAGATACTGATACTTAAAACATTAGTAAAATCGAGTTATTTCCCTTAGTTTTGGAGATGTTTTTACTTTGCTTAAACAGCGTAACTTTTCTAGATACTGATACTAAAAACATTAGTAAAATCGAGTTATTTCCCTTTGTTTTTGGAAATGTTTTTACGTTGCTGAAACAACGTAAGTTTTCTAGATACTGATACTAAAAACATAAGTAAAATCGAGTTATTTTCCTTAGTTTTGGAGATGTTTTTACGTTGCTTTAGAGCCGCCTTTTTCTAGATACTGATACTAAAAACATTAGTAAAATCGAGTTATTTCCCTTTGTTTTGGAGATGTTTTTACGTTGCTTAAACAGCGTAACTTTTCTAGATACTGATACTAAAAACATTAGTAAAATCGTGTTATTTCCCTTTGTTTTGGAGATGTTTTTACGTTGCTTTAGAGCCGCCTTTTTCTAGATACTGATACTAAAAACATTAGTAAAATCGAGTTATTTCCCTTTGTTTTTGAGATGTTTTTACGTTGCTTAACAGCGTAACTTTTCTAGATACTGATACTAAAAACATAAATAAAATAGAGTTATTTCCCTTAGTTTTGGAGATGTTTTTACGTTGCTTAAACATCGTAACTTTTCTAGATACTGATACTTAAAACATTAGTAAAATCGAGTTATTTCCCTTAGTTTTGGAGATGTTTTTACTTTGCTTAAACAGCGTAACTTTTCTAGATACTGATACTAAAAACATTAGTAAAATCGAGTTATTTCCCTTTGTTTTTGGAAATGTTTTTACGTTGCTGAAACAACGTAAGTTTTCTAGATACTGATACTAAAAACATTAATAAAATAGAGTTATTTTCTCTTAGTTTTTTGGAGATGTTTTTACGTTGCTTTAGAGATGCCTTTTTCTAGATACTGATACTTAAAACATTAGGAAAATCGAGTTATTTCCGTTTGTTTTGGAGATATTTTTACGTAGCTTAAACAGCGTAACTTTTCTAGATACTGATACTAAAAACATTAGTAAAATCGAGTTATTTCCCTTTGTTTTGGAGATGTTTTTACGTTGCTTTAGAGCCGCCTTTTGATACTGATACTAAAAACATAAGTAAAATCGAGTTATTTCCCTTTGTTTTGGAGATGTTTTTACTTTGCTTAAACAGCGTAACTTTTCTAGATACTGATACTAAAAACATTAGTAAAATCGAGTTATTTCCCTTTGTTTTGGAGATGTTCTTACGTTGCTTAACAGCGTAACTTTTCTAGATACTGATACTAAAAACATAAGTAAAATCGAGTTATTTCCCTTTGATTTTGGAGATGTTTTTACGTTGCTTTAGAGCCGCCTTTTTCTAGATACTGATACTAAAAACATTAGTAAAATCGAGTTATTTCCCTTTGTTTTTGAGATGTTTTTACGTTGCTTAACAGCGTAACTTTTCTAGATACTGATACTAAAAACATAAATAAAATAGAGTTATTTCCCTTAGTTTTGGAGATGTTTTTACGTTGCTTAAACATCGTAACTTTTCTAGATACTGATACTAAAAACATTAATAAAATACAGTTATTTCCCTTAGTTTTGGAGATGTTTTTACGTTGCTTTAGAGATGCCTTTTTCTAGATACTGATACTTAAAACATTAGTAAAATCGAGTTATTTCCGTTTGTTTTGGAGATATTTTTACGTTGCTTTAAACAGCGTAACTTTTCTAGATACTGATACTAAAAACATTAGTAAAATCGAGTTATTTCCCTTTGTTTTGGAGATGTTCTTACGTTGCTTAACAGCGTAACTTTTCTAGATACTGATACTAAAAACATAAGTAAAATCGAGTTATTTCCCTTTGTTTTTGAGATGTTTTTACGTTGCTTAACAGCGTAACTTTTCTAGATACTAAAAACATAAATAAAATAGAGTTATTTCCCTTAGTTTTGGAGATGTTTTTACGTTGCTTAAACATCGTAACTTTTCTAGATACTGATACCTAAAACATTAGTAAAATCGAGTTATTTCCCTTAGTTTTGGAGATGTTTTTACTTTGCTTAAACAGCGTAACTTTTCTAGATACTGATACTAAAAACATTAGTAAAATCGAGTTATTTCCCTTTGTTTTGGAGATGTTTTTACGTTGCTGAAACAACGTAAGTTTTCTAGATACTGATACTAAAAACATTAATAAAATACAGTTATTTCCCTTAGTTTTGGAGATGTTTTTACGTTGCTTTAGAGATGCCTTTTTCTAGATACTGATACTAAAAACATTAATAAAATAGAGTTATTTCCCTTAGTTTTGGAGATATTTTTACGTTGCTTAAACAGCGTAACTTTTCTAGATACTGATACTAAAAACATAAGTAAAATCGAGTTATTTCCCTTTGTTTTGGAGATGTTTTTACGTTGCTTTAGAGCCGCCTTTTTCTAGATACTGATACTAAAAACATTAGTAAAATCGAGTTATTTCCCTTTGTTTTTGAGATGTTTTTACGTTGCTTAACAGCGTAACTTTTCTAGATACTGATACTAAAAACATAAATAAAATAGAGTTATTTCCCTTAGTTTTGGAGATGTTTTTACGTTGCTTAAACAGCGTAACTTTTCTAGATACTGATACTAAAAACATTAGTAAAATCGAGTTATTTCCCTTTGTTTTGGAGATGTTTTTACGTTGCTTTAGAGCCGCCTTTTGATACTGATACTAAAAACATAAGTAAAATCGAGTTATTTCCCTTTGGTTTTACGTTGCTGAAACAACGTAACTTTTCTAGATACTGATACTAAAAACATTAATAAAATAGAGTTATTTCCCTTAGTTTTGGAGATGTTTTTACGTTGCTTTAGAGCGCCTTTTTCTAGATACTGATACTAAAAACATTAGTAAAATCGAGTTATTTCCCTTTGTTTTGGAGATGTTTTTACGTTGCTGAAACAACGTAAGTTTTCTAGATACTGATACTAAAAACATTAATAAAATACAGTTATTTCCCTTAGTTTTGGAGATGTTTTTACGTTGCTTTAGAGATGCCTTTTTCTAGATACTGATACTTAAAACATTAGTAAAATCGAGTTATTTCCGTTTGTTTTGGAGATATTTTTACGTTGCTTAAACAGCGTAACTTTTCTAGATACTGATACTAAAAACATAAGTAAAATCGAGTTATTTCCCTTTGTTTTGGAGATGTTTTTACGTTGCTTTAGAGCCGCCTTTTTCTAGATACTGATACTAAAAACATTAGTAAAATCGAGTTATTTCCCTTTGTTTTTGAGATGTTTTTACGTTGCTTAACAGCGTAACTTTTCTAGATACTGATACTAAAAACATAAATAAAATAGAGTTATTTCCCTTAGTTTTGGAGATGTTTTTACGTTGCTTAAACATCGTAACTTTTCTAGATACTGATACTTAAAACATTAGTAAAATCGAGTTATTTCCCTTAGTTTTGGAGATGTTTTTACTTTGCTTAAACAGCGTAACTTTTCTAGATACTGATACTAAAAACATTAGTAAAATCGAGTTATTTCCGTTTGTTTTGGAGATATTTTTACGTTGCTTAAACAGCGTAACTTTTCTAGATACTGATACTAAAAACATTAGTAAAATCGAGTTATTTCCCTTTGTTTTGGAGATGTTTTTACGTTGCTGAAACAACGTAAGTTTGCTAGATACTGATACTAAAAACATTAATAAAATAGAGTTATTTTCTCTTAGTTTTGGAGATGTTTTTACGTTGCTTTAGAGATGCCTTTTTCTAGATACTGATACTTAAAACATTAGTAAAATCGAGTTATTTCCGTTTGTTTTGGAGATATTTTTACGTTGCTTAAACAGCGTAACTTTTCTAGATACTGATACTAAAAACATTAGTAAAATCGAGTTATTTCCCTTTGTTTTGGAGATGTTTTTACGTTGCTTTAGAGCCGCCTTTTGATACTGATACTAAAAACATAAGTAAAATCGAGTTATTTCCCTTTGTTTTGGAGATGTTTTTACGTTGCTGAAACAACGTAACTTTTCTAGATACTGATACTAAAAACATTAATAAAATAGAGTTATTTCCCTTAGTTTTGGAGATATTTTTACGTTGCTTTAGAGCGCCTTTTTCTAGATACTGATACTAAAAACATTAGTAAAATCGAGTTATTTCCCTTAGTTTTGGAGATGTTTTTACTTTGCTTAAACAGCGTAACTTTTCTAGATACTGATACTAAAAACATTAGTAAAATCGAGTTATTTCCCTTTGTTTTGGAGATGTTCTTACGTTGCTTAACAGCGTAACTTTTCTAGATACTGATACTAAAAACATAAGTAAAATCGAGTTATTTCCCTTTGTTTTTGAGATGTTTTTACGTTGCTTAACAGCGTAACTTTTCTAGATACTAAAAACATAAATAAAATAGAGTTATTTCCCTTAGTTTTGGAGATGTTTTTACGTTGCTTAAACATCGTAACTTTTCTAGATACTGATACCTAAAACATTAGTAAAATCGAGTTATTTCCCTTAGTTTTGGAGATGTTTTTACTTTGCTTAAACAGCGTAACTTTTCTAGATACTGATACTAAAAACATTAGTAAAATCGAGTTATTTCCCTTTGTTTTGGAGATGTTTTTACGTTGCTGAAACAACGTAAGTTTTCTAGATACTGATACTAAAAACATTAATAAAATACAGTTATTTCCCTTAGTTTTGGAGATGTTTTTACGTTGCTTTAGAGATGCCTTTTTCTAGATACTGATACTAAAAACATTAATAAAATAGAGTTATTTCCCTTAGTTTTGGAGATATTTTTACGTTGCTTAAACAGCGTAACTTTTCTAGATACTGATACTAAAAACATAAGTAAAATCGAGTTATTTCCCTTTGTTTTGGAGATGTTTTTACGTTGCTTTAGAGCCGCCTTTTTCTAGATACTGATACTAAAAACATTAGTAAAATCGAGTTATTTCCCTTTGTTTTTGAGATGTTTTTACGTTGCTTAACAGCGTAACTTTTCTAGATACTGATACTAAAAACATAAATAAAATAGAGTTATTTCCCTTAGTTTTGGAGATGTTTTTACGTTGCTTAAACAGCGTAACTTTTCTAGATACTGATACTAAAAACATTAGTAAAATCGAGTTATTTCCCTTTGTTTTGGAGATGTTTTTACGTTGCTTTAGAGCCGCCTTTTGATACTGATACTAAAAACATAAGTAAAATCGAGTTATTTCCCTTTGGTTTTACGTTGCTGAAACAACGTAACTTTTCTAGATACTGATACTAAAAACATTAATAAAATAGAGTTATTTCCCTTAGTTTTGGAGATGTTTTTACGTTGCTTTAGAGCGCCTTTTTCTAGATACTGATACTAAAAACATTAGTAAAATCGAGTTATTTCCCTTTGTTTTGGAGATGTTTTTACGTTGCTGAAACAACGTAAGTTTTCTAGATACTGATACTAAAAACATTAATAAAATACAGTTATTTCCCTTAGTTTTGGAGATGTTTTTACGTTGCTTTAGAGATGCCTTTTTCTAGATACTGATACTTAAAACATTAGTAAAATCGAGTTATTTCCGTTTGTTTTGGAGATATTTTTACGTTGCTTAAACAGCGTAACTTTTCTAGATACTGATACTAAAAACATAAGTAAAATCGAGTTATTTCCCTTTGTTTTGGAGATGTTTTTACGTTGCTTTAGAGCCGCCTTTTTCTAGATACTGATACTAAAAACATTAGTAAAATCGAGTTATTTCCCTTTGTTTTTGAGATGTTTTTACGTTGCTTAACAGCGTAACTTTTCTAGATACTGATACTAAAAACATAAATAAAATAGAGTTATTTCCCTTAGTTTTGGAGATGTTTTTACGTTGCTTAAACATCGTAACTTTTCTAGATACTGATACTTAAAACATTAGTAAAATCGAGTTATTTCCCTTAGTTTTGGAGATGTTTTTACTTTGCTTAAACAGCGTAACTTTTCTAGATACTGATACTAAAAACATTAGTAAAATCGAGTTATTTCCGTTTGTTTTGGAGATATTTTTACGTTGCTTAAACAGCGTAACTTTTCTAGATACTGATACTAAAAACATTAGTAAAATCGAGTTATTTCCCTTTGTTTTGGAGATGTTTTTACGTTGCTGAAACAACGTAAGTTTGCTAGATACTGATACTAAAAACATTAATAAAATAGAGTTATTTTCTCTTAGTTTTGGAGATGTTTTTACGTTGCTTTAGAGATGCCTTTTTCTAGATACTGATACTTAAAACATTAGTAAAATCGAGTTATTTCCGTTTGTTTTGGAGATATTTTTACGTTGCTTAAACAGCGTAACTTTTCTAGATACTGATACTAAAAACATTAGTAAAATCGAGTTATTTCCCTTTGTTTTGGAGATGTTTTTACGTTGCTTTAGAGCCGCCTTTTGATACTGATACTAAAAACATAAGTAAAATCGAGTTATTTCCCTTTGTTTTGGAGATGTTTTTACGTTGCTGAAACAACGTAACTTTTCTAGATACTGATACTAAAAACATTAATAAAATAGAGTTATTTCCCTTAGTTTTGGAGATATTTTTACGTTGCTTTAGAGCGCCTTTTTCTAGATACTGATACTAAAAACATTAGTAAAATCGAGTTATTTCCCTTAGTTTTGGAGATGTTTTTACTTTGCTTAAACAGCGTAACTTTTCTAGATACTGATACTAAAAACATTAGTAAAATCGAGTTATTTCCCTTTGTTTTGGAGATGTTCTTACGTTGCTTAACAGCGTAACTTTTCTAGATACTGATACTAAAAACATAAGTAAAATCGAGTTATTTCCCTTTGTTTTTGAGATGTTTTTACGTTGCTTAACAGCGTAACTTTTCTAGATACTAAAAACATAAATAAAATAGAGTTATTTCCCTTAGTTTTGGAGATGTTTTTACGTTGCTTAAACATCGTAACTTTTCTAGATACTGATACCTAAAACATTAGTAAAATCGAGTTATTTCCCTTAGTTTTGGAGATGTTTTTACTTTGCTTAAACAGCGTAACTTTTCTAGATACTGATACTAAAAACATTAGTAAAATCGAGTTATTTCCCTTTGTTTTGGAGATGTTTTTACGTTGCTGAAACAACGTAAGTTTTCTAGATACTGATACTAAAAACATTAATAAAATACAGTTATTTCCCTTAGTTTTGGAGATGTTTTTACGTTGCTTTAGAGATGCCTTTTTCTAGATACTGATACTAAAAACATTAATAAAATAGAGTTATTTCCCTTAGTTTTGGAGATATTTTTACGTTGCTTAAACAGCGTAACTTTTCTAGATACTGATACTAAAAACATAAGTAAAATCGAGTTATTTCCCTTTGTTTTGGAGATGTTTTTACGTTGCTTTAGAGCCGCCTTTTTCTAGATACTGATACTAAAAACATTAGTAAAATCGAGTTATTTCCCTTTGTTTTTGAGATGTTTTTACGTTGCTTAACAGCGTAACTTTTCTAGATACTGATACTAAAAACATAAATAAAATAGAGTTATTTCCCTTAGTTTTGGAGATGTTTTTACGTTGCTTAAACAGCGTAACTTTTCTAGATACTGATACTAAAAACATTAGTAAAATCGAGTTATTTCCCTTTGTTTTGGAGATGTTTTTACGTTGCTTTAGAGCCGCCTTTTGATACTGATACTAAAAACATAAGTAAAATCGAGTTATTTCCCTTTGGTTTTACGTTGCTGAAACAACGTAACTTTTCTAGATACTGATACTAAAAACATTAATAAAATAGAGTTATTTCCCTTAGTTTTGGAGATGTTTTTACGTTGCTTTAGAGCGCCTTTTTCTAGATACTGATACTAAAAACATTAGTAAAATCGAGTTATTTCCCTTTGTTTTGGAGATGTTTTTACGTTGCTGAAACAACGTAAGTTTTCTAGATACTGATACTAAAAACATTAATAAAATACAGTTATTTCCCTTAGTTTTGGAGATGTTTTTACGTTGCTTTAGAGATGCCTTTTTCTAGATACTGATACTTAAAACATTAGTAAAATCGAGTTATTTCCGTTTGTTTTGGAGATATTTTTACGTTGCTTAAACAGCGTAACTTTTCTAGATACTGATACTAAAAACATAAGTAAAATCGAGTTATTTCCCTTTGTTTTGGAGATGTTTTTACGTTGCTTTAGAGCCGCCTTTTTCTAGATACTGATACTAAAAACATTAGTAAAATCGAGTTATTTCCCTTTGTTTTTGAGATGTTTTTACGTTGCTTAACAGCGTAACTTTTCTAGATACTGATACTAAAAACATAAATAAAATAGAGTTATTTCCCTTAGTTTTGGAGATGTTTTTACGTTGCTTAAACATCGTAACTTTTCTAGATACTGATACTAAAAACATTAATAAAATACAGTTATTTCCCTTAGTTTTGGAGATGTTTTTACGTTGCTTTAGAGATGCCTTTTTCTAGATACTGATACTAAAAACATTAGTAAAATCGAGTTATTTCCCTTTGTTTTGGAGATGTTCTTACGTTGCTTAACAGCGTAACTTTTCTAGATACTGATACTAAAAACATAAGTAAAATCGAGTTATTTCCCTTTGTTTTTGAGATGTTTTTACGTTGCTTAACAGCGTAACTTTTCTAGATACTAAAAACATAAATAAAATAGAGTTATTTCTCTTAGTTTTGGAGATGTTTTTTACGTTGCTTAAACATCGTAACTTTTCTAGATACTGATACTTAAAACATTAGTAAAATCGAGTTATTTTCCCTTAGTTTTGGAGATGTTTTTACTTTGCTTAAACAGCGTAACTTTTCTAGGTACTGATACTAAAAACATTAGTAAAATCGAGTTATTTCCCTTTTTTTTGGAGATGTTTTTACGTTGCTGAAACAACGTAAGTTTTCTAGATACTGATACTAAAAACATTAATAAAATAGAGTTATTTCCCTTAGTTTTCTGATACTTAAAACATTAGTAAAATCGAGTTATTTCCGTTTGTTTTGGAGATATTTTTACGTTGCTGAAACAACGTAACTTTTCTAGATACTGATACTAAAAACATTAATAAAATAGAGTTATTTCCCTTAGTTTTGGAGATGTTTTTACGTTGCTTAAGAACCAACGATAAGTGCGAGATGGATAGACCTAACCCAGAAAACAGCAATTCTTTCCCCTTTGTCACAAATATACGAGGCTGCCGAAAGTAAACGCATGGTTTACTTTCCTACTCTCTCCATTGCCTTATCAGCAAAGATCAGGCATTGGAAGTGTCAAGGTTTTTTATGATGTTCCGGACATGAAATGCGGTGAGCGGCTTCAGTCCGGAATGAGAATTTAGGAAGAGGGTGGCTTGCTGACTCCTAAGTGGAGTTTAAGGCAACAAACGCTGGTCAAGTAGCTTATTCTTATCAGTTACCAGGCAAGCAACATGGTTGTGGCTTGATAACGGGAAGGGGGAATTTGTGAACATAGATATTGGATGTTTCAACACTTTAAAAAATAAAATTTAAATTGCTTTAAATTTCTTTCAAATATTAAATATAAGTTTTTTACGTAAATAGGTCACAAATTAGTAGGTAAAGCAAACTACATTGTTTTCAATTAATAATTACCAATTTATTCAATAATTTTAATTAAACATCTGACAAAATATGAATATGAGATTCATGCCAATCTTTTTTCAGTCAACAAAATTTAAAACCTAGATTAAGGGGGTTCATGGGGTCTTGTGTTTACGAGGGCGAACTTGCATTATCGCCGAGATTCAAACAAAGGGATAGACAGCAAAACAAATTTCATGGAAATCGCTCCAGACAAGGCAGCCACTTGATATATAAGGAGAAGTGTTAGATGGATAGATCCCGAACCAGTAAACAGCAATTATTTCTCCTTTGTCATAAACATTGCCCATGAAATATGAGGACTAAAAAAGGACAAAATAAGGGAAGCGAGAGTTACGAGGGCTGCCGAGAAAGTAAACCCAAGTTAGTCACTTTCTACTCTCCTTGTTAATGAAAAAATAAAAATGAGATTGTATTCTTTTTTTTCGTACGATTACACGTCAATACGCTGGAAATAAATCGAAGAAAAATGTTGTTTTAATAAAAAATAGTTTAGATTTTAAAGTGGGGGTTAACGTTACTATCTTGACCATTTAACCGAAACGATAATTTCCCAAGAAAACGCAAGAACGAACGAAACGTTTATGTGGGATATCCAGCTACATTAGGTGGGACCAACATTTAAATTGCCCCAGTCAAGAAGGATTGTTCCTCCTCTGACCGAGAACAGAAAAGACACTTGATCTCAGCTTGAAGGCCAAGAGAAGAGTCTGGAATTAGTCAATTCTATTGCAAAAAAAAAACGCGTTGAAAACTGACTTCGTGACAAACTTTAGAAATTGTTGTGATTGGGAAAAAGTTGCCCTTAAGAATATCATTCACACTCCAGAGCTGAAATGGAAGACTTACATCAAAGTTTCATCTTTTTAGTAAATTTCATTGAAAGAATTTTAAATCGAAAACAGTTATGCACAATGTCGCCCATCAATCAGGGTCATGCGCCAAACTGGTAACAATGGGCGCAGTAGTAGTAGTTGTAGTGGTGGTGATAGTAGTAGTAGTAGTAGTAGTTTCACCTGCACAATCGGCAATCTGGTCTCTTTGCCTACAGATCCCAGATCTGTTGCAAGCACCTCTGAGGCTCGTAATATTCGAAAGTGCTCATCTTTGCGTGACAGATTTCTCTTTACACCTGTGTGTTGTGGAGATTTCTGGAGTGATGTGTCCTCTGTCGAGGAAGAAGGCATTTTGTTGTTGGATCTTCGACGTGGGGGTTTGACAAGCGATATTAGAAAGACGTTGAGGCGAAAGTTAATCATCGCTTGTTTCAACGGTTCTTGTACAGATCATCCCCCATGGCTTCCAATATTGGCTCGGTAAAATACGGTAACGAGTTTTGACAATAACTGAAAGGCGCAACCGGACAAAATGAAACACGAGTTCCTGAAATTGTTTTTTTGTATATTGTTTTTTTGTATATTGTTTTTTTGTATATTGCTTTTCATTTAATATTTTCTTCTCATAATTATTGTTTTGTAGTTTGTTTTTTTATTACGCAGAGATTTTATTTATTTTTGTAAATTTTTGCAATTCAAAAAAAAGAATAAAACTATCAGCGTACTAGAAAACATGCAGTATAGCTAACAGCCGAGAAATCGAAAACAAACAAAATATACAAACAATAACTTTTACCAAACAGATTAAAATTCAATTTTTTTTGTTGTTCACCCCAAACAAGGCAGGCCGCCACTGTAGATGTAAGTGGCTACTGTGAAAAAAGGTGATAGTTTTTTTTTTTGGGGGGGGGGGGTCAACCTAAATTATGAGCTGTGCAGCGACATTAGTTTTAAATTTTTGCATGTCAGTACCGTCAGGAAAACACGGAGCAGGGAGGGAGTTCCAGAGTACAGCAGCAAAAAAAAAGCTTTTGGAGTAGAAAGCTCTTCGGCATCTGAGGACCTCCACAGTGAATGGATGGGATTTAGCAGATTGTCGGGTTCGTGGGGGCACCAGAGAGCAGCAAGTTCATCAGAGCACAATCCATTGAAGTACTTGTAAAACAGGCACAAGGAAGCAACATTGTGGCGATGGGACAGGGGCTGGAGCTTGGTGGATAGTGAGGGACCTATTAAGTTGGCGACTCTTTTTTAGACCTTGTCAAAGAGAGAGAGAGACTGGTGGATGGTGTCCCAGCCCCATGCAGGTGTGAGAAGTTTACTGGTGTAGTAGAGGAAGCCCACCTTCCTTGCAGCAGCCCTGGCAATGTCTTCAATGTATTTATTCCAATTCATGTTATCTGTGAAAGTTAGGCCGAGGTGTTTGAATGTTGAACCGTCAGGAAGGGTGTTATTTGCCATGACAATCGGTGGTTGAAGAGGTTTGTAGTTATTGAAGGAAAGTAGCTTTGTCTTTGCAGCATTAAAAGTTACCATCCATTTTTTACCACAATCCACTACAGCCTGGGGGTCATTTTCTAAGGATTCAGCCATTGCCTCAGATTTGCTCACATGATGAGAGTACAGCATGGTGTCGTCAGCAAATATTCCTATCTCAGTCTCAATGACATCAAGGAGGTCATTTATGAAAATCAGGAACAGTAGAGGTCCAAGGATGGATCCCTGTCATGTTGCTTAGATGAACGGCCATCGAGGACAACCTGGATTTTTCTTTTGGTTAGGAAGGATTTAATTATATTAAATATTTGTCTAGTAATAACCATATGAATGCAGTTTTAGGAGAAGCCCTTCATGACAGACCTTGTCGTATCAAGCGCTACCACCCTAGCTTCACTTGCCTTGTTCAGTGCACATGATACATGCGTTCAGAGATGACCGTTAGGATATCTGCAGTAGATCGTGCTTGTCTAAATCCGTATTGATGATCAGAAAGAAGTTAAGCATTAACTAGATGCATGACTATCGCTAGATTGATTAATGATTCAAAGATTTTAGCAAAGATCGGGAGTAGACTGATTGGGCGGTAGTTTAGAGGATCAGTTCTATCTCCAGAATTCTTGAAGACTGGTACCACAGAGGCAATTTTCCAACTATCAAGGAAACAAGAGAGAGGACAGGGGCCTGTTCAGCAGAGCATTTCTTTATTGTATAGTTTTAAATTTTGTTGATATCCGTTTGTCGGATACAGTCAGAATCTAATATGGCCGACCTATCTTTGCTGTTAGTGGTGTTTCATTCCTTAAATAATATTTTTAAAAAATGACTTACTAACGCTAAGTCCGACTGACGCTCAGTGGTAGGGTAAGCATTTTATTTACTATCAAGCCTTAAATTAGCGACCATCTCCAAAAAGATCGAACACCATCTTGACTTGTGTTCGGCTTAATCAAATTAATGATAACATATTAAGAGATAATAAATCACTTTAAAATTATACAGGTCGGTAGAAAATGAAAATTGCTTTAAACTCCTTTCAAATATTAAATATTATTTTTAATGCACAAATAAGTTTGTAAAGCCAAACAAATTGTTTTTGACTAATTTCCCAACAACGGTAATCGATTTATTAAAAAAAAATACACAATTCAACATTTAATGAAAATCTTTTAAAACCACCAAATTAAAAAAAAAACTGAACAAAAGGGAGTTTTATCTGATTTCCAGCAGTATCGCTCATTTATCAGATGGTTGATATTTACGTGTCCGCTGTCTTTCGGGCCCCCTACCGGCAAAAAGGTTCATGGGGTCGAATTTGCATCAGCGAAACGAATTTCATGAAAATCGCTCCAGACAAGAAAATTCTTCAACGATAAGTGTTTCCGACCCAGAAAACAGCAATTCTTTCCCCTTTTTCAGAACCATTGCCTATGAAATGTGAGGACTAAAGGACAAAATAAGGGAAGCGAGAGTTACGAGGCTGCCTAAAGTAAACCCAAGTTAGTCACTTTCTACTCTTCTTAATTACAGAAACATGACTAAATTTAGCCCTTTTTTTTTCGTGATGTTGATTTTTGATAAAAAAATAGTTTAGATTTTAAAGTGGGAAAAATATAATTTAACCAAAACGATAGTTGAACAGAGTTACCTCCCATTGACCGAAACCTAATGAACGATTTTTTTAACGTTCGTCGCCTTTCGGGCCCCCTTAAATCGGCAAAAGGTTAATGGGGTCTTTTTGTGTTTACGAGGGTGAACCAATAAGAATGATTAAACACAGCGAAACGAATTTATGAAAACACTGCTAAATCTTTGCCCCCATTTTGTTAATGAAAAAATAAAAATAAAATTCTTCTTTTTTTTTTCGACATTGGAAATTAATGATAAAAAAAATCACCAAAACGACAGTCAAAAAGAATTGCTAAGAAAACGCAAGAATGAACGATTTTTTAAACGTTTAAAAAATGTTTTACATTCATAAAAAAGCCACAGCATTTCGAGAACCTCAGGTGGGTATTTCACTATTTTACTATAGTAGACTTTCCGTGCATAATGGGGGGTAGTTTTTTCCTGTCGCCTGTGAGTTGAGCTTGACCCGAGTTACCTCCCATCGACCGTCTTTTTTCCATCGAAACGCAAGAACGAAAGTTTTTTTCGCTTTTTACGCAGAATTGGAATTTGATTGTTGTTGTTGTTGTTTTTAGTGGATCTTTTTTGGATATAATTATTTGGATTAACGTTGCTTGTTTTACAAGTACTTCCACGGAATGAGCTCCGATTGTACACAACTCGACTAGCAGCAAAAAAAAATCTAATCCCCCTAACTGCTCCCTAATTGCACGTCTCAGTATTATCTTGGTTTTATTTTCACGTTTTGGACGGTTATGCATCTTTTCGAGCTGTACAATCTTTATATTGATAATCCTTAAAAACGTTAGTTGCTCTGGAAGTGGGTGATCATTGCTCCAACGCCCAAAATTGGAGCTGGCTCCTCTCACGCTCCCAATTTTAAAAAGGAGCTCCTCCTGCTCCAACTCCTATAAGAAAAAAGAGCGGCTCTTTTTCAGCGCTCCATATGAGTGGTCGAAGAAGGATAGGGGTGGGCGTCAAAGGATCTTGTCTGAAGTATATAGGATTATACGTAAATTTTCGTTTCCTGAGATTATAAAAAATAGAAATATAAAAATCCCTGAAGTATTTTAAAACAATTTTGACCCGATATTTTTTCTATTTATTTTGGAAGGGACAGCTATTAATCGTCGTACGTTGTTTAATAATGTTATTTACCACAGAAGTTCAATTTGATCGATTTTATAAATGGGCGAGAAAATCCAACGGCCCCTATAAACCTAAATTCTTTATTTAACAACACGAATTAAGCTTATTTATTTAATCAGCAATAAACATCCTTGTCATAATAAATACAAAAAAGTTCAAATCTATAACATTTCGATGTAAATAAAAATGTTCTGTTTTCAAGCGTAACTCTCTCGTTCTGTTCTCCCTCTTCCTCTCCCTCTCTCTCATATACTTTTTACCAGAGATATAATTTTAAAAAATAACTCAGAGTAAACTCTGAGACTTTCTTTTCTTTTCCTTTTCATTGCTGAATAAAAAAACTAATGTTTAAACAAAAAAAAATCAAATAATTTTGGAGCGAGGCGCGGAGTGATAAAACCACCGCTCTTTCGTCTCAAATGGGGTTGCCCCCGCTCCACTCCCGCTGAATATAAAATGAGCCATCCTCTCCTTTGCTCCAGCAAAAAGGAGCGTGCTCCTGGAGTGCGCTCCTTTTTGGAGGGCTCCATAAAGCCCTGCACATACACACACAAACACTTAAGATACAAGGACAAGAAAGTCATCCATACAAAAATTACAAAAACTCTTGCATGAATATTCAGGTGTCGGCTCACAGAATGGACCACATGAAGGTTTAAAAAATTATTTAAGTCCACAGTTCGCATCGGTAACTTGTCATCATCACTTTCAAACAGATGGCCCTGTGAGAATGAGAAAATTCAACGATCCCTCTTGTTAAAAATTCTTCCAGGCAATTCTGTCGTCACTTTTAAAATAACATTCATAATAAATACGTAGTTTTTTCTAGTGAACCACCCCTTATCAAGGCTAAAGGCCACTCGAGGATAAGGGCTAAATATTTGAAGATAACGTGGGATGGGACTGACTGTCTCTTGGAAAGAAATTCTGTTCGTGCAAATTCCGTTTAATGCGGAAGAAAAGAAAGTTCTTTGCAGTGGTGGTAGGAAAATGAGTTCTTGCTGTGAAGATGGAGCGAGAGATTGAAGCTGAGTTAAGAACTTTGTATGGAATGATGGAGTAGAGAAAGACCAGCAACGTCTCTTCTGTTTTGAGTTGCACATCCGCAGATGTGTAGCAACAGTATTTTTTTATGGAAATCGCTCCAGACAAGGCATGAAGCCACTTGATGTAAGGAGCTAACAAGAACGAAATATGATTATTACAAAAACAGGAGACCAAGATTATATACGTATATATGTACGAGGAAAAAACAGTCAGCAAGAAGAACAACAGCGAATTGATGGAGACTACTAGACTAACGAGACAAACCAGCTGGAACAAAAGAAGTGCGGCCAGGTCAAAGTTTTTTTTCACCCAAATCAGACAGCTTTTACAATGTTTCTTCTCTGAAGTTTGTTTTCAGAGTGTGGAATTTGACTATTCATGTGTGTAGTTTTTTTTAAAGCCAATTCTTTTGAAGAGGTTGTTCAAATTGTTTGTTTGGTGACTAATTATTAATAATTAACATTTCTATTCAAGTTAATTGGCATTTATTTCTGTCAGATGTTATTATTTTGTTAATATTGGATTTTTTATATGGTTATTAATTATATATTATTAATTATATAATTGTATTTTACGTATTATTACTGGATTTTTTATATGGTATATTAATTATATATATACAGGGCCGGCGGGATAGTTATGAAAGTGGTGGGGGGCTTCTCCTAAAAAGTGGGGGGGGACCGGTTAAACAAACACATGCATATCAACTTATTGCCCCCCCCCCTGCCCGCCGCGGTGCCGCCGTCCATGTATTAATTGTATATATTATATTATACGTATTATTACTGGATTTTTTATATGGTAATTATATGATTGTATATATTATACGTATATTTTTCTGGATATTTTTCTTCTTCTCATATAGGTTCACATCTGGGCTGGTGCACAGTCTGCCCCTCTTAAGCGGTCCAAAACTGAGTATCTAATCTAATAGGTCACTCACTATCCATAATCTCCGCAATGTATCATCTTTGTGCAAGTACTTCAATAGAATGTGCTCTGATGAACTTGTTGCCCTGGTGCCTCCTCGACGTAAATAAATCCCATCCATTCACTGTGGAGGTCACCAGATGCCGGAGAGCCTTTTCTGTCGGCTTTCGGAACTACCTCCCTGCTCCTTGTTTCTAATGTGAACAAGTATCTCGCTGCACAGCTCCCAATTTAGGATGATCCCCTAAACTTTCATCATAATTCCCAGTAGCCCCTTACGTCTACAGTGGCAACTTGCCTTGGGGGTTAACTAAGTTTTTTTTAAAGCTTCAGCCGAGGATTGCAAGAGATTATAAAATACGTAAGTCTTTTTGATAATTTTGTGTTCTAATTGCCCCACCACACAGGACTTCCTCAACACGGCTCCCAACGTCTACAGTGGCAACTTGCCTTGTTTGGGGTTAACTAAGTTTTTTTTAAAAAGCTTCAGCCGAGGATTGCAAGAGATTAAAATGCGTAAGTCTTTTTGATAGCGATTGAATGACGCGTCACACCGGGGACAATCATGAATTGACTTGGCTTTACGAGCGCTTCTCCATCATCGCCAATATAAGTCAGCAGGATATTCGATGAAACTTCTTGATATTTGCATAGTCGTTTTGTTGTTGAATAAATTGTCCTATTTACTTTCTTCCTACGGAGTTAATTGTTTTCGTCTTCATTTACATGACTGAAATAGGAATCGATCCATCATACTACTAAAAGCAGTGACGTCATCCACTAAAACAGGTAAAAAACCCTTCATGACATCCACTAAAATATCTGGAACAAAAAAGGATGACGTCATATATTAAAACAGAGAACATAGACGACCCGTGAGACGAATGACGTCAACCATAGAGGGAGAGTACGTCTTGAACCATTGGGCAGCGTCTATAAAAACCAATAAAACTAAGGATAAAGCCTCCAGAGCATTGCTGAAAATACCCCTTTCGGAGTCTCCTCGATCGGGACGGTTCGGAGGTAGGTAGTTTCCCGTCTTCGACGCCGTCGTCTTATTTGGGTAATGTCGTGCGTTTTTTTTGTCTGTGTGTTCGTCAGCCGTTTACAAAAATGTTGTCGCCCATCGACTCCAACGCTGCCGCACAGGACTTGCTACTTGTCAATTCGCTGACATACAATATACATACATACACACACAAACACACACACACGGGACCAATATGATATATTTGTTTTTTAATAACACTGACGTTTATTAAACACATTAAAATTCAACGTATTTAGTTTATCAGCACAGATAAACCATAATACTTGTCTTTTGCCTTTTTAATTCAAGCCAACAGGCATAAATAATCAGAAGCTTGAAAATTTCAACTCGTTAATGAAGTTGCAGACATCGGTGATTTTTAAAATTATATTTGGTGTTGCTTTTTTGTTTTCTTTTGAAATGTCCGACGATGACATCAGGAAAAAGTCTAGTTCATTTGTGCTCATATCGATTTTCTCACGCGCCCCTATCGTATTAAACAACAAGGCATCTATTTACTTGCCTCCTCATGAGGGCTGACTCAAACACAGAGTCGGTTTTTTAATGTGGGGAACATCCAGCTCTCTCTCGTCAAACGACTACACTTTGATCGTAGCCCCGAAGGTTCCATAGAGGCCTCACCGTTTATTCATTTTTTTTTTTGGGGGGGGGGGGGTATTTTTTCATTTTGCTTTTAAAAATACAGATTTTTTTTAAATTTCATTTTGCTAATTAGGACTTTTAAAGTATTCGACCATAGTTTTATTTTCAGTAAATACTACAGCGAGATGTAAGGGAGCGAGGTACCATTTTTTTTGTATGACTCGAGGCTCGAACCCCGGTCTCCCGGCGTAACGAACCAACACGGTCGGTCATGGTATGAAAGTAAACCCAAATAAATTGTTTTGGACTAATTTCAAATTTACCTTAAATTATTTTACAGTCCTAAACAATTTATTTGGGTTTACTTACACATTTGTGAGGTCTGAAAAACAATCAGAAATGAAGCAGACGGTTCATTGTTCGCCATTTTGACTGCGAAACGACTAAATCGCCAACTATATTTTTGGAACGCGCGCGAAAAAGAGAGTCGGAAGCAACGCCCTCTCCGCGAAATGCAAACCACAGAAAGAACGGGAAGATATCAAGTCACATTTTCTCTCTGTTTTTTCTTTCCTTTCTTTGATTTGAAACAAGTTTTTTTCTTCCCTCTAATAAAACAAATGGCGAACGTTCGGAATCGGAATAGAGACCGCATCGTTTTGAGGGTTATTTTTTTACGGCAGCACTTTTACCCCCCCCCCCCCGCGACCCCGGTGGGCGCCATCATTATGGCTCACGTGACACAATCGCCGTCATTTATAAACAAAATAGTCTTCGTTATGAACACTTAGCATATATCCCCCCCAATACATGTTTTTTGTTTATTATTTTGTTACCTTACGAAATAGAATGAAGGTTGATGGATTTTCCGCAAACCGCCAAAAAAAAACTCGCACTCTCGCTGCCGCCAGCATTTTTGGCTCACGTGACACAATCGCCGTCATTTATGAACAGAATAGTCTTCGTTATGAACACTTAGCATATATCCCCTCCCCCAATGCATTTCTTTTGTTTATTATTTTGTTACCTTACGAAATAGGAATGAAGGTTGATGGCGCAAACCGCCAAAAAAAACTCGCACTCTCGCAGCCGCCAGCATTTTGGCTCACGTGACACAATCGCCGTCATTTATGAACAGAATAGTCTTCGTTATGAACACTTAGCATATATCCCCTCCCCCAATGCATTTTTTTGTTTATTATTTTGTTACCTTACGAAATAGAATGAAGGTTGATGGATTTGCCGCAAAATGCCAAACTCGCACTCGCTGCCGCCAGCATTTTGGCTCACGTGACACAATCGCCGTCTTTTATGAAAAGAATAGTCTTCGTTATGAACACTTAGCATATATCCCCTCCCCCAATGCATTTTTTTTTGTTTATTATTTTGTTACCTTACGAAATAGAACGAAGGTTGATGGATTTGCCGCAAAATGCCAAAAAAAACTTGCACTCTCGCTGCCGCCAGCATTTTGGCTCACGTGACACAATCGCCGTCATTTATGAACAGAATAGTCTTCGTTATGAACACTTAGCATATATCCACTCCCCCAATGCATTTTTTTTTGTTTATACCTTACGAAATAGAATGAAGGTTGATGGATTTTCCGCAAACCGCCAAAAAAAACTTGCACTCTCGCTGCCGCCAGCATTTTGGTTCACTTGACACAATCGCCGTCATTTATGAACAGAATAGTCTTCGTTATGAACACTTAGCATATATCCCCTCCCCCAATGCATTTTTTTGTTTATTATTTTGTTACCTTACGAAATAGAATGAAGGTTGATGGATTTGCCGCAAAATGCCAAAAAAAACTCGCATTCTCGCTGTCGCCAGCATTTTGGCTCACGTGACACAATCGCCGTCCTTTATGAAAAGAATAGTCTTCGTTATGAACACTTAGCATATATCCCCTCCCCCAATGCATTTGTTTTTGTTTATTATTTTGTTACCTTACGAAATATTTGCCGCAAAATGCCAAAAAAAACTCGCACTCTCGCTGCCGCCAGCATTTTGGCTCACGTGACACAATCGCCGTCATTTATGAACAGAATAGTCTTCGTTATGAACACTTAGCATACATCCCCTCCCCCAATGCATTTTTTTTGTTTATTATTTTGTTACCTTACGAAATAGAATGAAGGTTGATGGATCGCAAACCGCCAAAAAAAACTCGAATTCTCGCTGTCGCCAGCATTTTGGCTCACGTGACACAATCGCCGTCATTTATGAACAGAATAGTCTTCGTTATGAACACTTAGCATATATCCCCTCCCCCAATGCATTTTTTTTTGTTTATTATTTTGTTGTTACCTTACGAAATAGAATGAACGTTGATGGGGTTTCCGCAAACCGCCAAAAAAAACTCGCACTCTCGCAGCCGCCAGCATTTTGGCTCACGTGACACAATCGCCGTCATTTATGAACAGAAAAGTCTTCGTTATGAACACTTAGGATACATCCCCTCCCCCAATGCATTTTTTTTTGTTTATTATTTTGTTACCTCAACGAAATAGAATGATTGTTGATGGATTTGCCGCAAAATGCCAAAAAAAAATCGCACTCTCGCTGCCGCCAGCATTTTGGCTCACGTGACACAATCGCCGTCATTTATAAACCGAATAGTCTTCGTTATGAACACTTAGCATATATCCCCTCCCCCAATGCATTTTTTTTGTTTATTATTTTTTGTTACCTTACGAAATAGAATGAAGGTTGATGGATTTTCCGCAAACCGCCAAAAAAAACTCGCACTCTCGAAGCCGCCAGCATTTTGGCTCACGTGACACAATCGCCGTCATTTATGAACAGAATAGTCTTCGTTATGAACACTTAGCATATATCCCCTCCCCCAATGCATTTTTTTGTTTATTATTTTGTTACCTTACGAAATAGAATTAAGGTTGATGGATTTTCCGCAAACCGCCAAAAAAAACTTGCATTCTCGCTGCCGCCAGCATTTTGGTTCACGTGACACAATCGCCGTCATCTATGAACAGAATAGTCTTCGTTATGAACACTTAGCATACATCCCCTCCCCCAATGCATTTTTTTTGTTTATTATTTTGTTACCTTACGAAATAGAATGAAGGTTGATGGATCGCAAACCGCCAAAAAAAACTCGCATTCTCGTTGTCGCCAGCGTCTTCGTTATGAACACTTAGCATATATCCGCTCCCCCAATGCATTTTTTTTGTTTACCTTACGAAATAGAATGAAGGTTGATGCATTTTCCGCAAACCGCCAAAAAAAACTCGCACTCTCGAAGCCGCCAGCATTTTGGCTCACGTGACACAATCGCCGTCATTTATGAACAGAATAGTCTTCGTTATGAACACTTAGCATATATCCCCGCCCCCAATGCATTTTTTTGTTTATTATTTTGTTACCTTACGAAATAGAATGAACGGAGATGGATTTTCCGCAAACCGCCAAAAAAAACTTGCACTCTCGCTGCCGCCAGCATCTTGGTTCACGTGACACAATCGCTGTCATTTATGAACAGAATAGTCTTCGTTATGAACACTTAGCATATATCCCCTCCCCCAATGCATTTTTTTGTTTATTATTTTGTTACCTTACGAAATAGAATGAAGGTTGATGGATTTTCCGCAAACCGCCAAAAAAAACTCGCACCTTCGCAGCCGCCAGCATTTTGGCTCACGTGACACAATCGCCGTCATTTATGAACAGAATAGTCTTCGTTATGAACACTTAGCATACATCCCCTCCCCCAATGCATTTTTTTGTTTATTATTTTGTTACCTTACGAAATAGAATGAAGGTTGATGGATTTGCCGCAAAAGGCCAAACTCGCACTCGCTGCCGCCAGCATTTTGGCTCACGTGACACAATCGCCGTCATTTATGAACAGAATAGTCTTCGTTATGAACACTTAGCATATATCCCCTCCCCCAATGCATTTTTTTTTGTTTATACCTTACGAAATAGAATGAAGGTTGATGGATTTTCCGCAAACCGCCAAAAAAAACTCGCACTCTCTCTGCCGCCAGCATTTTGGCTCCCGTGACACAATCGCCGTCATTTATAAACAAAATAGTCTTCGTTATGAACACTTAGCATATATCCCCTCCCCCAATGCATTTTTTTTGTTTATTATTTTGTTGTTACCTTACGAAATAGAATGAAGGTTGATGGATTTGCCGCAAAATGCCAAAAAAAACTCGCACTCTCGAAGCCGCCAGCATTTTGGCTCACGTGACACAATCGCCGTCCTTTATGTACAGAATGGTCTTCGTTATTAACACTTAGCATATATCCCCTCCCCCAATGCATTTTTTTTTGTTTATTATTTTGTTACCTTACGAAATATTTGCCGCAAAATGCCAAAAAAAACTCGCATTCTCGCTGTCGCCAGCATTTTGGCTCACGTGACACAATCGCCGTCATTTATGAACAGAATAGTCTTCGTTATGAACACTTAGCATATATCCGCTCCCCCAATGCATTTTTTTTGTTTATTATTTTGTTACCTTACGAAATAGAATGAAGGTTGATGGATTTTCCGCAAACCGCCAAAAAAAACTCGAACTCCTGAAGCCGCCAGCATTTTTGCTCACGTGACACAATCGCCGTCATTTATGAACAGAATAGTCTTCGTTATGAACACTTAGCATATATCCGTTCCCCCAATGCATTTTTTTGTTTATTATTTTGTTACCTTACGAAATAGAATTAAGGTTGATGGATTTTCCGCAAACCGCCAAAAAAAACTTGCATTCTCGCTGCCGCCAGCATTTTGGTTCACGTGACACAATCGCCGTCATCTATGAACAGAATAGTCTTCGTTATGAACACTTAGCATACATCCCCTCCCCCAATGCATTTTTTTTGTTTATTATTTTGTTACCTTACGAAATAGAATGAAGGTTGATGGATCGCAAACCGCCAAAAAAAACTCGCATTCTCGCTGTCGCCAGCATTTTGGCTCACGTGACACAATCGCCGTCATTTATGAACAGAATAGTCTTCGTTATGAACACTTAGCATATATCCGCTCCCCCAATGCATTTTTTTTGTTTACCTTACGAAATAGAATGAAGGTTGATGCATTTTCCGCAAACCGCCAAAAAAAACTCGCACTCTCGAAGCCGCCAGCATTTTGGCTCACGTGACACAATCGCCGTCATTTATGAACAGAATAGTCTTCGTTATGAACACTTAGCATATATCCCGTCCCCCAATGCATTTTTTTTGTTTATTATTTTGTTACCTTACGAAATAGAATGAAGGTTGATGGATTTGCCGCAAAATGCCAAACTCGCACTCGCTGCCGCCAGCATTTTGGCTCACGTGACACAATCGCCGTCCTTTATGAAAAGAATAGTCTTCGTTATGAACACTTAGCATATATCCCCTCCCCCAATGCATTTTTTTTTGTTTATTATTTTGTTACCTTACGAAATAGAATGAAGGTTGATGGATTTGCCGCAAAATGCCAAAAAAAACTCGCACTCTCGCTGCCGCCAGCATTTTGGCTCACGTGACACAATCGCCGTCATTTATGAACAGAATAGTCTTCGTTATGAACACTTAGCATATACCCCTCCCCCAATGCATTTTTTTGTTTATTATTTTGTTACCTTACGAAATAGAATGAAGGTTGATGGATTTTCCGCAAACCGCCAAAAAAAACTTGCATTCTCGCTGCCGCCAGCATTTTGGTTCACGTGACACAATCGCCGTCATCTATGAACAGAATAGTCTTCGTTATGAACACTTAGCATACATCCCCTCCCCCAATGCATTTTTTTTGTTTATTATTTTGTTACCTTACGAAATAGAATGAAGGTTGATGGATCGCAAACCGCCAAAAAAAACTCGCATTCTCGCTGTCGCAAGCATTTTGGCTCACGTGACACAATCGCCGTCATTTATGAACAGAATAGTCTTCGTTATGAACACTTAGCATATATCCGCTCCCCCAATGCATTTTTTTTGTTTACCTTACAAAATAGAATGAAGGTTGATGGATTTTCCGCAAACCGCCAAAAAAAACTCGCACCTTCGCAGCCGCCAGCATTTTGGCTCACGTGACACAATCGCCGTCATTTATGAACAGAATAGTCTTCGTTATGAACACTTAGCATATATCCGCTCCCCCAATGCATTTTTTTTGTTTATTATTTTGTTACCTTACGAAATAGAATGAACGTTGATGGGGTTTCCGCAAACCGCCAAAAAAAACTCGCACTCTCGCAGCCGCCAGCATTTTGGCTCACGTGACACAATCGCCGTCATTTATGAACAGAAAAGTCTTCGTTATGAACACTTAGCATACATCCCCTCCCCCAATGCATTTTTTTTGTTTATTATTTTGTTACCTCAACGAAATAGAATGAACGTTGATGGATTTGCCGCAAAATGCCAAAAAAAAATCGCACTCTCGCTGCCGCCAGCATTTTGGCTCACGTGACACAATCGCCGTCATTTATAAACCGAATAGTCTTCGTTATGAACACTTAGCATATATCCCCTCCCCCAATGCATTTTTTTGTTTATTATTTTGTTACCTTACGAAATAGAATGAAGGTTGATGGATTTGCCGCAAAATGCCAAACTCGCACTCGCTGCCGCCAGCATTTTGGCTCACGTGACACAATCGCCGTCCTTTATGAAAAGAATAGTCTTCGTTATGAACACTTAGCATATATCCCCTCCCCCAATGCATTTTTTTTGTTTATTATTTTGTTACCTTACGAAATAGAATGAAGGTTGATGGATTTGCCGCAAAATGCCAAAAAAAACTCGCACTCTCGCTGCCGCCAGCATTTTGGCTCACGTGACACAATCGCCGTCATTTATGAACAGAATAGTCTTCGTTATGAACACTTAGCATACATCCCCTCCCCCAATGCATTTTTTTGTTTATTATTTTGTTACCTTACGAAATAGAATGAAGGTTGATGAATCGCAAACCGCCAAAAAAAACTCGCATTCTCGCTGTCGCCAGCATTTTGGCTCACGTGACACAATCGCCGTCATTTATGAACAGAATAGTCTTCGTTATGAACACTTAGCATATATCCCCTCACCCAATGCATTTTTTTTGTTTATTATTTTGTTGTTACCTTACGAAATAGAATGAACGTTGATGGGGTTTCCGCAAACCGCCAAAAAAAACTCGCACTCTCGCAGCCGCCAGCATTTTGGCTCACGTGACACAATCGCCGTCATTTATGAACAGAAAAGTCTTCGTTATGAACACTTAGCATACATCCCCTCCCCCAATGCATTTTTTTTGTTTATTATTTTGTTACCTCAACGAAATAGAATGAAGGTTGATGGATTTGCCACAAAATGCCAAAAAAAAATCGCACTCTCGCTGCCGCCAGCATTTTGGCTCACGTGACACAATCGCCGTCATTTATAAACCGAATAGTCTTCGTTATGAACACTTAGCATATATCCCCTCCCCCAATGCATTTTTTTGTTTATTATTTTGTTACCTTACGAAATAGAATGAAGGTTGATGGATTTGCCGCAAAATGCCAAACTCGCACTCGCTGCCGCCAGCATTTTGGCTCACGTGACACAATCGCCGTCATTTATGAACAGAATAGTCTTCGTTATGAACACTTAGCATACATCCCCTCCCCCAATGCATTTTTTTTGTTTATTATTTTGTTACCTTACGAAATAGAATGAAGGTTGATGGATTTGCCGCAAAATGCCAAACTCGCACTCGCTGCCGCCAGCATTTTGGCTCACGTGACACAATCGCCGTCATTTATGAACAGAATAGTCTTCGTTATGAACACTTAGCATATATCCCGTCCCCAATGCATTTTTTTTGTTTATTATTTTGTTACCTTACGAAATAGAATGAAGGTTGATGGATTTTCCGCAAACCGCCAAAAAAAACTCGCACCTTCGCAGCCGCCAGCATTTTGGCTCACGTGACACAATCGCCGTCATTTATGAACAGAATAGTCTTCGTTATGAACACTTAGCATACATCCCCTCCCCCAATGCATTTTTTTGTTTATTATTTTGTTACCTTACGAAATAGAATGAAGGTTGATGGATTTGCCGCAAAATGCCAAACTCGCACTCGCTGCCGCCAGCATTTTGGCTCACGTGACACAATCGCCGTCCTTTATGAAAAGAATAGTCTTCGTTATGAACACTTAGCATATATCCCCTCCCCCAATGCATTTTTTTTTGTTTATTATTTTGTTACCTTACGAAATAGAATGAAGGTTGATGGATTTGCCGCAAAATGCCAAAAAAAACTCGCACTCTCGCTGCCGCCAGCATTTTGGCTCACGTGACACAATCGCCGTCATTTATGAACAGAATAGTCTTCGTTATGAACACTTAGCATATACCCCTCCCCCAATGCATTTTTTTGTTTATTATTTTGTTACCTTACGAAATAGAATTAAGGTTGATGGATTTTCCGCAAACCGCCAAAAAAAACTTGCATTCTCGCTGCCGCCAGCATTTTGGTTCACGTGACACAATCGCCGTCATCTATGAACAGAATAGTCTTCGTTATGAACACTTAGCATACATCCCCTCCCCCAATGCATTTTTTTTGTTTATTATTTTGTTACCTTACGAAATAGAATGAAGGTTGATGGATTTGCCGCAAAATGCCAAAAAAAACTCGCACTCTCGCTGCCGCCAGCATTTTGGCTCACGTGACACAATCGCCGTCATTTATGAACAGAATAGTCTTCGTTATGAACACTTAGCATACATCCCCTCCCCCAATGCATTTTTTTTGTTTATTATTTTGTTACCTTACGAAATAGAATGAAGGTTGATGGATCGCAAACCGCCAAAAAAAACTCGCATTCTCGCTGTCGCCAGCATTTTGGCTCACGTGACACAATCGCCGTCATTTATGAACAGAATAGTCTTCGTTATGAACACTTAGCATATATCCGCTCCCCCAATGCATTTTTTTTGTTTACCTTACGAAATAGAATGAAGGTTGATGGATTTTCCGCAAACCGCCAAAAAAAACTCGCACCTTCGCAGCCGCAGCATTTTGGCTCACGTGACACAATCGCCGTCATTTATGAACAGAATAGTCTTCGTTATGAACACTTAGCATATATCCCATCCCCCAATGCATTTTTTTGTTTATTATTTTGTTACCTTACGAAATAGAATGAAGGTTGATGGATTTTCAAAAAACCGCCAAAAAAAACTCGCACTCTCGCAGCCGCCAGCATTTTGGCTCACGTGACACAATCGCCGTCATTTATAAACAAAATAGTCTTCGTTATAGAACACTTAGCATATATCCCCTCCCCCAATGCATTTTTTTGTTTATTATTTTGTTACCTTACGAAATAGAATGAACGTTGATGGATTTTCCGCAAACCGCCAAAAAAAACTTGCACTCTCGCTGCCGCCAGCATTTTGGTTCACGTGACACAATCGCCGTCATTTATGAACAGAATAGTCTTCGTTATGAACACTTAGCATATATCCCCTCCCCCAATGCATTTTTTTTGTTTATTATTTTTTGTTACCTTACGAAATAGAATGAAGGTTGATGGATTTGCCGCAAAATGCCAAAAAAAAACTCGCACTCTCGCTGCCGCCAGCTTTTTGGCTCACGTGATACAATCGCCGTCATTTATGAACAGAATAGTCTTCGTTATGAACACTTAGCATATACCCCTCCACCAATGCATTTTTTTGTTTATTATTTGTTACCTTACGAAATAGAATTACGGTTGATGGATTTTCCGCAAACCGCCAAAAAAAACTTGCACTCTCGCTGACACAATCGCCGTCATTTATGAACAGAATAGTCTTCGTTATGAACACTTAGCATATATCCGCTCCCCCAATGCATTTTTTTTGTTTATTATTTTGTTACCTTACGAAATAGAATGAAGGTTGATGGATTTGCCGCAAAATGCCAAAAAAAACTCGCACTCTCGAAGCCGCCAACATTTTGGCTCACGTGACACAATCGCCGTCATTTATGAACAGAATCGTCTTCGTTATGAACACTTAGCATATATCCCGTCCCCCAATGCATTTTTTTTGTTTATTATTTTGTTACCTTACGAAATAGAATGAAGGTTGATGGATTTTCCGCAAACCGCAAAAAAAAACTTGAACTCTCGCTGCCGCCAGCATTTTTGTTAACGTGAGACAATCGCCGTCATTTATGAACAGAATGGTCTTCGTTATGAACACTTAGCATATATCCCCTCCCCCAATGCATTTTTTTTGTTTATTATTTTGTTACCTTACGAAATAGAATGAAGGTTGATGGATTTTCCGCAAAATGCCAAAAAAAACTCGCACTCTCGCAGCCGCCAGCATTTTGGCTCACGTGACACAATCGCCGTCATTTATGAACAGAATAGTCTTCGTTATGAACACTTAGCATATATCCCCTCCCCCAATGCATTTTTTTAGGTTATACCTTACGAAATAGAATGAAGGTTGATGGATTTTCCGCAAACCGCCAAAAAAAACTCGCACTCTCTCTGCCGCCAGCATTTTGGCTCCCGTGACACAATCGCCGTCATTTATGAACAGAATAGTCTTCGTTATGAACACTTAGCATATATCCCCTCCCCCAATGCATTTTTTTTGTTTATTATTTTGTTGTTACCTTACGAAATAGAATGAACGTTGATGGATTTTCCGCACACCGCCAACAAAAACTTGCATTCTCGCTGTCGCTAGCATTTTGGCTCACTAGACACAATCGCCGTCCTTTATGAACAGAATAGTCTTCGTTATGAACACTTAGTATATATCCCCTCCCCCAATGCATTTTTTTTTGTTTATTATTTTGTTACCTTACGAAATAGAATGAAGGTTAATGGTTTTTCTGCAAACCGCCAAAAAAAACTCGCATTCTCGCTGTCGCTAGCATTTTGGCTCACTAGACACAATCGCCGTCCTTTATGAACAGAATAGTCTTCGTTATGAACACTTAGTATATATCCCCTCCCCCAATGCATTTTTTTTGTTTATTATTTTGTTACCTTACGAAATAGAATGAAGGTTGATGGATTTGCCGCAAAATGCCAAAAAAAACTCGCACTCTCGCTGCCGCCAGCATTTTGGCTCACGTGACACAATCGCCGTCCTTTATGAAAAGAATAGTCTTCGTTATGAACACTTAGCATATATCCCCTCCCCCAATGCATTTTTTTTGTTTATTATTTTGTTACCTTACGAAATAGAACGAACGTAGATGGATTTTCCGCAAACCGCCAAAAAAAACTTGCACACTTGCTGCCGCCAGCATTTTGGTTCACGTGACACAATCGCCGTCATTTATGAACAGAATAGTCTTCGTTATGAACACTTAGCATACATCCCCTCCCCCAATGCATTTTTTTTTGTTTATTATTTTGTTACCTTACGAAATTGACTGAAGGTTGATGGATTTTCCGCAAACCGCAAAAAAAAAACTCGCACTCTCTCTGCCGCCAGCATTTTGGCTCCCGTGATACAATCGCCGTCATTTATGAACAGAATAGTCTTCGATATGAACACTTAGCATATATCCCCTCCCCCAATGCATTTTTTTGTTTATTATTTTGTTACCTTACGAAATAGAATGAACGTTTATGGATTTTCCGCAAACCGCCAAAAAAAACTTGCACTCTCGCTGCCGCCAGCATTTTGGTTCACGTGACACAATCGCCGTCATTTATGAACAGAATAGTCTTCGTTATGAACACTTAGCATATATCCCCTCCCCCAATGCATTTTTTTTGTTTATTATTTTGTTGTTACCTTACGAAATAGAATGAAGGTTGATGGATTTTCCGCAAACCGCCAAAAAAAACTCGCATTCTCGCTCTCGCCAGCATTTTGGCTCACGTGACACAATCGCCGTCATTTATGAACAGAATAGTCTTCGTTATGAACACTTAGCATATATCCCGTCCCCCAATGCATTTTTTTTGTTTATTATTTTGTTACCTTACGAAATAGAATGAAGGTTGATGGATTTTCCGCAAACCGCCAAAAAAAACTTGCACTCTTGCTGCCGCCAGCATTTTGGCTCACGTGACACAATCGCCGTCATTTATGAACAGAATAGTCTTCGTTATGAACACTTAGCATGTATCGCCTCCCCCAATGCATTTTTTTTGTTTATTATTTTGTTACCTTACGAAATAGAATGAAAGTTGATGGATTTTCCACAAACCGCCATAAAAAACTCGCACTCTCGCTGCCGCCAGCATTTTGGCTCACGTGATACAATCTCCGTCATTTATGAACAGAATAGTCTTCGTTATGAACACTTCGCATATATCCCCTCCCCCAATGCATTTTTTTGTTTATTATTTTGTTACCTTACGAAATAGAATGAACGTTGATGGATTTTCCGCAAACCGCCAAAAAAAACTTGCACTCTCGCTGCCGCCAGCATTTTGGTTCACGTGACACAATCGCCGTCATTTATGAACAGAATAGTCTTCGTTATGAACACTTAGCATATATCCCCTCCCCCAATGCATTTTTTTTGTTTATTATTTTGTTGTTACCTTACGAAATAGAATGAAGGTTGATGGATTTTCCGCAAACCGCCAAAAAAAACTCGCATTCTCGCTCTCGCCAGCATTTTGGCTCACGTGACACAATCGCCGTCATTTATGAACAGAATAGTCTTCGTTATGAACACTTAGCATATATCCCCTCCCCCAATGCATTTTTTTTGTTTATTATTTTGTTACCTTACGAAATAGAATGAAGGTTGATGGATTTTCCGCAAACCGCCAAAAAAAACTCGCACTCTCGCTGCCGTCAGCATTTTGGCTCACGTGACACAATCGCCGTCATTTATGAACAGAATAGTCTTCGTTATGAACACTTAGCATATATCCCCTCCCCTAATGCATTTTTTTTGTTTAATATTTTGTTAGTTGATGGATTTTACGGAAACTGCCAAAAAAAACTCGCACTCTCGCTGCCGCCAGCATTTTGGCTCCCGTGACACAATCGCCGTCATTTATGAACAGAATAGTCTTCGTTATGAACATTTAGCATATATCTCTTTTTCCAATGCATTTTTTTTTGTTTAATATTATTTTGTTACCTTACGAAATAGAATGAAGGTTGATGGATTTTCCGCAAACCGCCATAAAAAACTCGCGCTCCCGCTGCCGCCAGCATTTTGGCTCACGTGACACAATCGCCGTCATTTATGAACTGAATAGTCTTCGTTATGAACATGTACCATATATCCGCTCCCCCAATGCATTTTTTTTTGTTTATTATTTTGTTACCTTACGAAATAGAATGAAGGTTGATGGATTTTCCGCAAACCGCCATAAAAAACTCGCACTCTCGCTGCCGCCAGCATTTTGGCTCACGTGACACAATCGCCGTCATTTATGAACAGAATAGTCTTCGTTATGAACACTTAGCATATATCCCGTCCCCCAATGCAGTTTTTTTGTTTATTATTTTGTTACCTTACGAAATTGAATGAAGGTTGATGGATTTTCCGCAAACCGCCAAAAAAAACTTGCACTCTCGCTGCCGCCAGCATTTTGTGACACAATCGCCGTCATTTATGAACAGAATAGTCTTCGTTATGAACACTTAGCATATATCCCGTCCCCCAATGCAATTATTTTGTTACCTTACGAAATAGAATGAACGTTGATGGATTTTCCGCAAACCGCTAAAAAAAACTCGCACTCTCGCTGTCACCAGCATTTTGGCTCACGTGACACAATCGCCGTCATTTATGAACAGAATAGTCTTCGTTATGAACACTTAGCATATTTCCCGTCCCCCAATGCAGTTTTTTTTGTTTAATATTTTGTTACCTTACGAAATAGAATGAAGGTTGATGGATTTTCCGCAAACCGCCAAAAAAAACTTGCACTCTCGCTGCCGCCAGCATTTTGGCTCACGTGAAACAATCGCCGTCATTTATGAACAGAATAGTCTTCGTTATGAACACTTAGAATATATCCCTTCATCCAGTGCATTTTTTTTGTTTATTATTTTGTTACCTCACGAAATAGAATGAAGGTTGATGGATTTTCCGCAAACCGCCATAAAAAATTCGCACTCTCGCTGCCGCCAGCATTTTGGCTCACGTGACACAATCGCCGTCATTTATGAACAGAATAGTCTTCGTTATGAACATTTAGCATATATCTCTTTTTCCAGTGCATTTTTTTTTGTTTAATATTTTGTTACCTTACGAAATAGAATGAAGGTTGATGGATTTTCCGCAAACCGCCATAAAAAACTCGCACTCTCGGGGCCGCCAGTATTTTGGCTCACGTGATACAATCTCCGTCATTTATGAACAGAATAGTCTACGTTATGAACACTTAGCATATATCCCTTCATCCAGTGCATTTTTTTTTGTTTATTATTTTGTTACCTTACGAAATAGAATGAAGGTTGATGGATTTTCCGCAAACCGCCATAAAAAACTTGCACTCTTGCTGCCGCCAGCATTTTGGCTCACGTGACACAATCGCCGTCATTTATGAACAGAATAGTCTTCGTTATGAACACTTCGCATGTATCGCCTCCCCCAATGCATTTTTTTTGTTTATTATTTTGTTACCTTACGAAATAGAATGAAAGTTGATGGATTTTCCACAAACCGCCATAAAAAACTCGCACTCTCGCTGCCGCCAGCATTTTGGCTCACGTGATACAATCTCCGTCATTTATGAACAGAATAGTCTTCGTTATGAACACTTAGCATATATCCCTTCCTCCAGCGCATTTTTTTTGTGTAATATTTTGTTACCTCACGAAATAGAATGAAGGTTGATGGATTTTCCGCAAACCGCCAAAAAAAACTCGCACTCTCGCTGCCGTCAGCATTTTGGCTCACGTGACACAATCGCCGTCATTTATGAACAGAATAGTCTTCGTTATGAACACTTAGCATATATCCCCTCCCCTAATGCATTTTTTTTGTTTAATATTTTGTTAGTTGATGGATTTTACGGAAACTGCCAAAAAAAACTCGCACTCTCGCTGCCGCCAGCATTTTGGCTCCCGTGACACAATCGCCGTCATTTATGAACAGAATAGTCTTCGTTATGAACATTTAGCATATATCTCTTTTTCCAATGCATTTTTTTTTGTTTAATATTTTGTTACCTTACGAAATAGAATGAAGGTTGATGGATTTTCCGCAAACCGCCATAAAAAACTCGCGCTCCCGCTGCCGCCAGCATTTTGGCTCACGTGACACAATCGCCGTTATTTATGAACTGAATAGTCTTCGTTATGAACATGTACCATATATCCGCTCCCCCAATGCATTTTTTTTTGTTTATTATTTTGTTACCTTACGAAATAGAATGAAGGTTGATGGATTTTCCGCAAACCGCCATAAAAAACTCGCGCTCCCGCTGCCGCCAGCATTTTGGCTCACGTGACACAATCGCCGTTATTTATGAACTGAATAGTCTTCGTTATGAACATGTACCATATATCCGCTCCCCCAATGCATTTTTTTTTGTTTATTATTTTGTTACCTTACGAAATAGAATGAAGGTTGATGGATTTTCTGCAAACCGCCAAAAAAACTCGCACTCTCGCTGCCGCCAGCATTTTTGCTCACGTGACACAATCGCCGTCATTTATGAACAGAATAGTCTTCGTTATAAACACTTAGCATATATCCCGTCCCCCAATTCAGTTTTTTGTTTTATTATTTTGTTACCTTACGAAATAGAATGAACGTTGATGGATTTTCCGCAAACCGCTAAAAAAAACTCGCACTCTCGCTGTCACCAGCATTTTGGCTCACGTGACACAATCGCCGTCATTTATGAACAGAATAGTCTTCGTTATGAACACTTAGTCCCATCCCTCATTAATTTTTTTTGTTCAATGTTTTGAACACTTAGCATATATCCCTTCCTCCAGCGCATTTTTTTTGTTTAATATTTTGTTACCTCACGAAATAGAATGAAGGTTGATGGATTTTCCGCAAACCGCCATAAAAAACTCGCGCTCCCGCTGCCGCCAGCATTTTGGCTCACGTGACACAATCGCCGTCATTTATGAACTGAATAGTCTTCGTTATGAACATGTACCATATATCCGCTCCCCCAATGCATTTTTTTTTGTTTATTATTTTGTTACCTTACGAAATTGAATGAAGGTTGATGGATTTTCCGCAAACCGCCAAAAAAAACTTGCACTCTCGCTGCCGCCAGCATTTTGTGACACAATCGCCGTCATTTATGAACAGAATAGTCTTCGTTATGAACACTTAGCATATATCCCGTCCCCCAATGCAATTATTTTGTTACCTTACGAAATAGAATGAACGTTGATGGATTTTCCGCAAACCGCTAAAAAAAACTCGCACTCTCGCTGCCGCCAGCATTTTGGCTCACGTGACACAATCGCCGTCATTTATGAACAGAATAGTCTTCGTTATGAACACTTCGCATGTATCGCCTCCCCCAATGCATTTTTTTTGTTTATTATTTTGTTACCTTACGAAATAGAATGAAAGTTGATGGATTTTCCACAAACCGCCATAAAAAACTCGCACTCTCGCTGCCGCCAGCATTTTGGCTCACGTGATACAATCTCCGTCATTTATGAACAGAATAGTCTTCGTTATGAACACTTAGCATATATCCCTTCCTCCAGCGCATTTTTTTTGTGTAATATTTTGTTACCTCACGAAATAGAATGAAGGTTGATGGATTTTCCGCAAACCGCCAAAAAAAACTCGCACTCTCGCTGCCGTCAGCATTTTGGCTCACGTGACACAATCGCCGTCATTTATGAACAGAATAGTCTTCGTTATGAACACTTAGCATATATCCCCTCCCCTAATGCATTTTTTTTGTTTAATATTTTGTTAGTTGATGGATTTTACGGAAACTGCCAAAAAAAACTCGCACTCTCGCTGCCGCCAGCATTTTGGCTCCCGTGACACAATCGCCGTCATTTATGAACAGAATAGTCTTCGTTATGAACATTTAGCATATATCTCTTTTTCCAATGCATTTTTTTTTGTTTAATATTTTGTTACCTTACGAAATAGAATGAAGGTTGATGGATTTTCCGCAAACCGCCATAAAAAACTCGCGCTCCCGCTGCCGCCAGCATTTTGGCTCACGTGACACAATCGCCGTTATTTATGAACTGAATAGTCTTCGTTATGAACATGTACCATATATCCGCTCCCCCAATGCATTTTTTTTTGTTTATTATTTTGTTACCTTACGAAATAGAATGAAGGTTGATGGATTTTCCGCAAACCGCCATAAAAAACTCGCGCTCCCGCTGCCGCCAGCATTTTGGCTCACGTGACACAATCGCCGTTATTTATGAACTGAATAGTCTTCGTTATGAACATGTACCATATATCCGCTCCCCCAATGCATTTTTTTTTGTTTATTATTTTGTTACCTTACGAAATAGAATGAAGGTTGATGGATTTTCTGCAAACCGCCAAAAAAACTCGCACTCTCGCTGCCGCCAGCATTTTTGCTCACGTGACACAATCGCCGTCATTTATGAACAGAATAGTCTTCGTTATAAACACTTAGCATATATCCCGTCCCCCAATTCAGTTTTTTGTTTTATTATTTTGTTACCTTACGAAATAGAATGAACGTTGATGGATTTTCCGCAAACCGCTAAAAAAAACTCGCACTCTCGCTGTCACCAGCATTTTGGCTCACGTGACACAATCGCCGTCATTTATGAACAGAATAGTCTTCGTTATGAACACTTAGTCCCATCCCTCATTAATTTTTTTTGTTCAATGTTTTGAACACTTAGCATATATCCCTTCCTCCAGCGCATTTTTTTTGTTTAATATTTTGTTACCTCACGAAATAGAATGAAGGTTGATGGATTTTACGGAAACCGCTAAAAAAAACTCGCACTCTCGCTGCCGCCAGCATTTTGGCTCACGTGACACAATCGCCGTCATTTATGAACAGAATAGTCTTCGTTATGAACACTTAGCATATATCCCGTCCCCCAATGCATTTTTTTTGTTTATTATTTTGTTACCTTACGAAATAGAATGAAGGTTGATGGATTTTCCGCAAACCGCCAAAAAAAACTTGCACTCTCGCTGCCGCCAGCATTTTGGCTCACGTGAAACAATCGCCGTCATTTATGAACAGAATAGTCTTCGTTATGAACACTTAGAATATATCCCTTCATCCAGTGCATTTTTTTTGTTTATTATTTTGTTACCTCACGAAATAGAATGAAGGTTGATGGATTTTCCGCAAACCGCCATAAAAAATTCGCACTCTCGCTGCCGCCAGCATTTTGGCTCACGTGACACAATCGCCGTCATTTATGAACAGAATAGTCTTCGTTATGAACATTTAGCATATATCTCTTTTTCCAGTGCATTTTTTTTTGTTTAATATTTTGTTACCTTACGAAATAGAATGAAGGTTGATGGATTTTCCGCAAACCGCCATAAAAAACTCGCACTCTCGGGGCCGCCAGTATTTTGGCTCACGTGATACAATCTCCGTCATTTATGAACAGAATAGTCTACGTTATGAACACTTAGCATATATCCCTTCATCCAGTGCATTTTTTTTTGTTTATTATTTTGTTACCTTACGAAATAGAATGAAGGTTGATGGATTTTCCGCAAACCGCCATAAAAAACTCGTACTCTCGCTGCCGCCAGCATTTTGGCTCACGTGACACAATCGCCGTCATTTATGAACAGAATAGTCTTCGTTATGAACACTTAGCATATATTCCCTCCCCCAATGCATTTTTTTTTGTTTATTATTTTGTTACCTTACGAAATAGAATGAAGGTTGATGGATTTTCCGCAAACCGCCATAAAAAATTCGCACTCTCGCTGCCGCCAGCATTTTGGCTCACGTGACACAATCGCCGTCATTTATGAACAGAATAGCCTTCGTTATGAACACTTAGCATATATCCCTTCCTCCAGTGCATTTTTTTTTGTTTAATATTTTATTACCTTCCGAAATAGAATGAAGGTTGATGGATTTTCCACAAACCGCCAAAAAAAACTCGCACTCTCACTGCACCCAGCATTTTGGCTCACGGTATACAATCTCTGTCATTTATGAACAGAATAGTCTTCGTCATGAACACTTAGCATATATCCCGTTCCCCAATGCATTTTTTTTGTTTAATATTTTGTTACCTTACGAAATAGAATGAAGGTTGATGGATTTTACGGAAACCGCCCAAAAAAACTCGCACTCTCGCTGCCGCCAGCATTTTGGCTCACGTGACACAATCGCCGTCATTTATGAACAGAATAGTCTTCGTTATGAACACTTAGCATATATCCCGTCCCACAATGCATTTTTTTTGTTTATTATTTTGTTACCTTACGAAATAGAATGAAGGTTGATGGATTTTCCGCAAACCGCCAAAAAAAACTTGCACTCTCGCTGCCGCCAGCATTTTGGCTCACGTGAAACAATCGCCGTCATTTATGAACAGAATAGTCTTCGTTATGAACATTTAGCATATATCTCTTTTTCCAGTGCATTTTTTTTTTGTTTAATATTTTGTTACCTTACGAAATAGAATGAAGGTTGATGGATTTTCCACAAACCGCCAAAAAAAACTCGCACTCTCGCTGCCGTCAGCATTTTAGCTCACGTGACACAATCGCCGTCATTTATGAACAGAATAGTCTTCGTTATGAACACTTAGCATATATCTCTTTTTCCAGTGCATTTTTTTTTTTGTTTAATATTTTGTTACCTTACGAAATAGAATGAAGGTTGATGGATTTTCCGCAAACCGCCATAAAAAACTCGCGCTCCCGCTGCCGCCAGCATTTTGGCTCACGTAACACAATCGCCGTCATTTATGAACTGAATAGTCTTCGTTATGAACATGTACCATATATCCGCTCCCCCAATGCATTTTTTTTTGTTTATTATTTTGTTACCTTACGAAATAGAATGAAGGTTGATGGATTTTCCGCAAACCACCATAAAAAACTCGCACTCTCGGGGCCGCCAGCATTTTGGCTCACGTGATACAATCTCCGTCATTTATGAACAGAATAGTTTTCGTTATGAACACTTAGCATATATCCCTTCATCCAGTGCATTTTTTTTTGTTAATTATTTTGTTACCTTACGAAATAGAATGAAGGTTGATGGATTTTCCGCAAACCGCCATAAAAAACTCGCGCTCCCGCTGCCGCCAGCATTTTGGCTCACGTGACACAATCGCCGTTATTTATGAACTGAATAGTCTTCGTTATGAACATGTACCATATATCCGCTCCCCCAATGCATTTTTTTTTGTTTATTATTTTGTTACCTTACGAAATTGAATGAAGGTTGATGGATTTTCCGCAAACCGCCAAAAAAAACTTGCACTCTCGCTGCCGCCAGCATTTTGTGACACAATCGCCGTCATTTATGAACTCTTAGAATATATCCCTTTATCCAGTGCATTTTTTTTGTTTATTATTTTGTTACCTCACGAAATAGAATGAAGGTTGATGGATTTTCCGCAAACCGCCATAAAAAACTCGCACTCTCGCTGCCGCCAGCATTTGGCTCACGTGATACAATCTCCGTCATTTATGAACAGAATAGTCTTCGTTATGAACACTTAGCATATATCCCCTCCCCCATTAATTTTTTTTGTTTATTATTTTGTTACCTTACGAAATTGAATGAAGGTTGATGGATTTTCCGCAAACCGCCATACTCGCACTCTCGCTGCCGCCAGCATTTTGGCTCACACGACACAATCGCCGTCATTTATGAACAGAATAGTCTTCGTTATGAACACTTAGCATATATCCCCTCCCCCAATGCATTTTTTGTTTGTTGATTATTTTGTTATCTTACGAAATAAAATGAAGGTTGATGGATTTTCTGCAAACCGCCAAAAAGAACTCGCACACTCGCTGCCGCCAGCATGTTGGCTCAAATGACACAATCGCCGTTATTTATGAACAGAATAGTCTTCGTTATGAACACTTAGCATATATCCTCTCCCCCAATGCATTTTTTTTGTTTAATATTTTGTTACCTTACGAAATAGAATGAAGGTTGATGCATTTTCCGCAAACCGCCAAAAAAAACTCGCACTTTCGCAGCCGCCAGCATTTTAACTCATGTGAACAAATCGCCGTCATTTATGAACAGAATAGTCTTCGTTATGAACACTTAGCATATATACCCTCCCCCATGCATTTTTTTAATGTATAATTTTGTTACCTTACGACAAAAGAATGAAGGTTGAGGGATTTTCCGCAAACCGCCAAAGAAAAATTGCACTCTCGCTGCCGCCAGCATTTTGGCTCACGTGACACAATCGCTGTAATTTATGAACAGAATAGTCTTCGTTATGAACACTTAGCATGTATCCACTCCCCCAATGCATTTTTTTTCATTCATTATTTTGTTACCTTACGAAATAGAATGAAGGTTGATGGATTTTCCGCAAACCGCCAAAAAAAACTCGCACTCTCGCTTCCGCCAGCATTTGGGCTCACGTGACACAATCGCCGTCATTTATGAACAGAATAGTCTTCGTTATG
Organism: Sepiola atlantica; assembly: GCA_963556195.1. NCBI lineage: Eukaryota > Metazoa > Mollusca > Cephalopoda > Sepiida > Sepiolidae > Sepiola > Sepiola atlantica. The sequence continues at coordinate 93,292 of CAUVYP010000426.1, read as the reverse complement.
AACACTTAGCATATATCCCCTCCCCTAATGCATTTTTTTTTGTTTAATATTTTGTTACCTTACGAAATAGAATTAAGGTTGATTGATTTTCCGCAAACCGCGAAAAGAAACTTGCACCCTCGCTGCCGTCAGCATTTTAGCTCACGTGACACAATCGCCGTCATTTATGAACAGAATAGTCTTCGTTATGAACACTTAGCATATATCTCTTTTTCCAGTGCATTTTTTTTTTGTTTAATATTTTGTTACCTTACGAAATAGAATGAAAGTTGATGGATTTTCCTCAAACCGCCAAAAAAAACTTGCACTCTCGCTGCCGCCATCATTTTGGCTCACGTGACACAATCGCCGTCATTTATGAACAGAATAGTTTTCGTTATGAACACTTAGCATATATCCCGTCCCCCGATGCAGTTTTTTTGTTTGTTGATTATTTTGTTATCTTACGAAATAAAATGAAGGTTGATGGATTTTCCGCAAACCGCCAAAAAAAACTCGCACTCTCGCTGCCGCCAGCATGTTGGCTCAAATGACACAATCGCCGTTATTTATGAACAGAATAGTCTTCGTTATGAACACTTGGCATACATCTGCTCCCCCATTAATTTTTTTTGTTTATTATTTTGTTACCTTACGAAATTGAATGAAAGTTGATGGATTTTCCGCAAACCGCCAAAAAAAACTCGCACTCTCGCAGCCGCCAGCATTTTAACTCATGTGAACAAATCGCCGTCAATTATATGAACAGAATAGTCTTCGTTATGAACACTTAGCATATATCCCCTCCCCCATGCATTTTTGTTTGTTTATTATTTTGTTACCTTACGAAATAGAATGAAAGTTGATGGATTTTCCGCAAACCGCCAAAAAAAACTCGCACTCTCGCAGCCGCCAGCATTTGCGCTCACGTGACACAATCGCCTTCATTTATGAACAGAATAGTCTTCGTTATTAACAGTTAGCATACATCCTCTCCCCCAATGAATTTTTTTGTTGTTTATTATTTTGTTACCTTACGAAAAACAATGAAGGATGAGTGATTTTCCGCAAACCGCCAAAAAAAACTTGCACTCTCGCTGCCGCCAGCATTTTGGCTCAGGTGACACAATCGCCGTCATTTATGAACAGAATAGTCTTCGTTATGAACACTTAGCATATATCCCCTCCCCGATGCATTTTTTTAATGTATAATTTTGTTACCTTACGACAAAAGAATGAAGGTTGAGGGATTTTCCGCAAACCGCCAAAAAAAAATTGCACTCTCGCTGCCGCCAGCATTTTGGCTCACGTGATACAATCTCTGTCATTTATGAACAGAATAGTCTTCGTTATGAACACTTAGCATATATCCCCTCCCCCATGAATTTTTTTTGTTTATTATTTTGTTACCTTACGAAATTGAATGACGGTTGATGGATTTTCCGCAAACCGCAAAAAAAAACTCGCACTCTCGCTGCCGCCAGCATTTTGGCTCACGTGACACAATCGCCGTCATTTATGAACAGAATAGTCTTCGTTATGAACACTTAGCATATATCCCCTCCACCAATGCATTTTTTGTTTGTTGATTATTTTGTTATCTTACGAAATAAAATGAACGTTGATGGATTTTCCGCAAACCGCCAAAAAAAACTCGCACTCTCGCAGCCGCAAGCATTTGCGCTCACGTGACACAATCGCCGTTATTTATGAACAGAATGGTCTTCGTTATTAACAGTTAGCATACATCCTCTCCCCCAATGAATTTTTTTGTTGTTTATTATTTTGTTACCTTACGAAATAGAATGAAAGTTGATGGATTTTCCTCAAACCGCCAAAAAAAACTTGCACTCTCGCTGCCGCCATCATTTTGGCTCACGTGACACAATCGCCGTCATTTATGAACAGAATAGTCTTCGTTATGAACACTTAGCATATATCCCGTCCCCCGATGCAGTTTTTTTGTTTATTATTTTGTTACCTTACGAAATAGAATGAACGTTGATGGATTTTCCGCAAACCGCCAAAAAAAACTCGCACTCTCGCTGTCACCAGCATTTTGGCTCAGGTGACACAATCGCCGTCATTTATGAACAGAATAGTCTTCGTTATGAACACTTAGCATACATCCCCTCTCCCATGCATTTTTTTAATGTATAATTTTGTTACCTTACGACAAAAGAATGAAGGTTGAGGGATTTTCCGCAAACCGCCAAAAAAAAATTGCACTCTCGCTGCCGCCAGCATTTTGGCTCAGGTGACACAATCGCCGTCATTTATGAACAGAATAGTCTCCGTTATTAGCACTTAGCATATATCCCCTCCCCCAATGCATTTTTTATTTGTTGATTATTTTGTTATCTTACGAAATAAAATGAAGGTTGATGGATTTTCCGCAAACCGCCAAAAAAAACTCGCACTCTCGCTGCCGCCAGCATGTTGGCTCAAATGACACAATCGCCGTTATTTATGAACAGAATAGTCTTCGTTATGAACACTTGGCATACATCTGCTCCCTCCAATGCATTTTTTTTTTGTTTATTATTTTGTTACCTTACGAAATAGAATTACGGTTGATGGATTTTCCGCAAACCGCCACAAAAAACTTGCACCCTCGCGTCCGCCAGCATTTCGACTCACGTGACACAATCGCCGTCCTTTATGAACAGAATAGTCTTCGTTATGAACACTTAGCATATATCCCCTCCCCCATGCATTTTTTAATGTATAATTTTGTTACCTTTCGAAATAGAATGTAGGTTTATGCATTTTCCGCAAACTGCCAAAAAAAACTCGCACCCTCGCTGCCGCCAGCATTTTGGCTCACGTGACACAATCGCCGTCATTTATGAACAGAATAGTCTTCGTTATGAACACTTAGCATATATCCCCTCCCCCATTAATTTTTTTTGTTTATTATTTTGTTACCTTACGAAATTGAATGAAGGTTGATGGATTTTCCGCAAACCGCCAAAAAAAACTCGTACTCTCGCTGCCGCCAGCATTTTGGCTCACGTGACACAATCGCCGTCATTTATGAACTGAATAGTTTTCGTTATGAACATGTAGCATATATCCCCTCCCCCAATGCATTTTTTTTTGTTTATTATTTTGTGACCTTACGAAATAGAATGAACGTTGATGGATTTTCCGCAAACCGCCATAAAAAACTCGCACTCTCGCTGCCGCCAGCATTTTGCTCACGTGATACAATCTCTGTCATTTATGAACAGAATAGTCTTCGTTATGAACACTTAGCATATATCCCCTCCCCCATTAATTTTTTTTGTTTATTATTTTGTTACCTTACGAAATTGAATGAAGGTTGATGGATTTTCTGCAAACCGCCAAAAATAACTTGCACTCTCGCTGCCGCCAGCATTTTGGCTCACGTGACACAATCGCCGTCAATTATGAACTGAATAGTCTTCGTTATGAACATGTAGCATATATCCGGTCCCCCAATGCAGTTTTTTTGTTTACCTTACGAAATTGAATGAAGGTTGATGGATTTTCCGCAAACCGCCAAAAAAAACTCGCACTCTCGCTGTCACCAGCATTTTGGCTCACGTGACACAATCGCCGTCATTTATGAACAGAATAGTCTTCGTTATGAACACTTAGCATATATCCCCTCCCCCATGAATTTTTTTTGTTTATTATTTTGTTACCTTACGAAATTGAATGACGGTTGATGGATTTTCCGCAAACCGCAAAAAAAAAACTCGCACTCTCTCTGCCGCCAGCATTTTGGCTCACGTGACACAATCGCCGTCATTTATGAACAGAATAATCTTCGTTATGAACACTTAGCATATATCCCCTCCCCCAATGCATTTTTTGTTTGTTGATTATTTTGTTATCTTACGAAATAAAATGAAGGTTGATGCATTTTCCGCAAACCGCCAAAAAAAACTCGCACTCTCGCAGCCGCCAGCATTTTAACTCATGTGAACAAATCGCCGTCATTTATGAACAGAATGGTCTTCGTTATGAACACTTAGCATATATCCCCTCCCCCATGCATTTTTGTTTGTTTATTATTTTGTTACCTTACGAAATAGAATGAAAGTTGATGGATTTTCCGCAAACCGCCAAAAAAAACTCGCACTCTCGCAGCCGCAAGCATTTGCGCTCACGTGACACAATCGCCTTCATTTATGAACAGAATAGTCTTCGTTATTAACAGTTAGCATACATCCTCTCCCCCAATGAATTTTTTTGTTGTTTATTATTTTGTTACCTTACGAATTAGAATGAAAGTTGATGGATTTTCCTCAAACCGCCAAAAAAAACTTGCACTCTCGCTGCCGCCATCATTTTGGCTCACGTGACACAATCGCCGTCATTTATGAACAGAATAGTCTTCGTTATGAACACTTAGCATATATCCCGTCCCCCGATGCAGTTTTTTTGTTTATTATTTTGTTACCTTACGAAATAGAATGAACGTTGATGGATTTTCCGCAAACCGCCAAAAAAAACTCGCACTCTCGCTGCCGCCAGCATTTTGGCTCACGTGACACAATCGCCGTCATTTATGAACAGAATAGTCTCCGTTATTAGCACTTAGCATGAACACTCAGCATGTATCCCCTCCCCCAACGCATTTTTTTTTTTTTTTTTAATATTTTGTTACCTAACGAAATAGAATGAAGGTTGATGGATTTTCCGCAAACTGACAAAAAAAACTCGCACTCTCGCTGCTGCCAGCATGTTGGCTCAAGTGACACAATCGCCGTCATTTATGAACAGAATAGTCTTCGTTATGATCACTTCGCATATATCCTCTCCCCCAATGCATTTTTTTTTGTTTATTATTTTGTTATCTTACGAATAAAGGTTGATGGATTTTCTGCAAACTACCCAAAAAAACTTGCACTCTCGCGTCCGCCAGCATTTAAGCTCACGTGACACAATCGCCGTAATTTATGAACAGAATAGTCTTCGTTATGAGCACTTAGCATATATCCCCTCCCCAATGCATTTTTTTTGTTTATTATTTTGTTACCTTACAAATGAAGTTTGATGGATTTTCCGCAAACCGCCAAAAAAAACTGGCACTCTCGCGTCCGCCAGCATTTAAGCTCACGTGACACAATCGCCGTCATTTATGAACAGAATAGTCTTCGTTATGAACACTTAGCATATATCCCCTCCCCCAATGCATTTTTTTTGTTTAATATTTTGTTACCTTACGAAATAGAAGGAAGGTTGATGCATTTTCCTCAAACTGACAAAAAAAAACTCGCACTCTCGCTGCCGCCAGCATGTTGGCTCACGTGACACAATCGACGTCATTTATGAACAGAATAGTCTTCGTTATGATCACTTCGCATATATCCTCTCTCCCAATGCATTTTTTTTTTGTTTATTATTTTGTTACCTTACGAATGAAAGTTGATGGATTTTCCGCAAACCGCCAAAAAAAACTCGAACTTTCGCTGCCGCCATCATTTTGGCTCACGTGACACAATCGCCGTCATTTATGAACAGAATAGTCTTCGTTATGAACACTTAGCATATATCCCGTCCCCCGATGCAGTTTTTTTGTTTATTATTTTGTTACCTTACGAAATAGAATGAACGTTGATGGATTTTCCGCAAACCGCCAAAAAAAACTCGCACTCTCGCTGTCACCAGCATTTTGGCTCAGGTGACACAATCGCCGTCATTTATGAACAGAATAGTCTTCGTTATGAACACTTAGCATACATCCCCTCTCCCATGCATTTTTTTAATGTATAATTTTGTTACCTTACGACAAAAGAATGAAGGTTGAGGGATTTTCCGCAAACCGCCAAAAAAAAATTGCACTCTCGCTGCCGCCAGCATTTTGGCTCACGTGACACAATCGCCGTCATTTATGAACAGAATAGTCTCCGTTATTAGCACTTAGCATATATCCCCTCCCCCAATGCATTTTTTGTTTGTTGATTATTTTGTTATCTTACGAAATAAAATGAAGGTTGATGGATTTTCCGCAAACCGCCAAAAAAAACTCGCACTCTCGCTGCCGCCAGCATGTTGGCTCAAATGACACAATCGCCGTTATTTATGAACAGAATAGTCTTCGTTATGAACACTTGGCATACATCTGCTCCCTCCAATGCATTTTTTTTTTGTTTATTATTTTGTTACCTTACGAAATTGAATGAAGGTTGATGGATTTTCCGAAACCGCAAAAAAAAACTCGCACTCTCGCTGCCGCCAGCATTTTGGCTCACGTGACACAATCGCCGTCATTTATGAACAGAATAGTCTTCGTTATGAACACTTAGCATATATCCCCTCCCCCATGCATTTTTTAATGTATAATTTTGTTACCTTTCGAAATAGAATGAAGGTTTATGCATTTTCCGCAAACTGCCAAAAAAAACTCGCACCCTCGCTGCCGCCAGCATTTTGGCTCACGTGACACAATCGCCGTCATTTATGAACAGAATAGTCTTCGTTATGAACACTCAGCATGTATCCCCTCCCCCAACGCATTTTTTTTTTTTAATATTTTGTTACCTAACGAAATAGAATGAAGGTTGATGGATTTTCCGCAAACTGACAAAAAAAACTCGCACTCTCGCTGCTGCCAGCATGTTGGCTCAAGTGACACAATCGCCGTCATTTATGAACAGAATAGTCTTCGTTATGATCACTTCGCATATATCCTCTCCCCCAATGCATTTTTTTTTGTTTATTATTTTGTTATCTTACGAATAAAGGTTGATGGATTTTCTGCAAACTACCCAAAAAAACTTGCACTCTCGCGTCCGCCAGCATTTAAGCTCACGTGACACAATCGCCGTAATTTATGAACAGAATAGTCTTCGTTATGAGCACTTAGCATATATCCCCTCCCCAATGCATTTTTTTTGTTTATTATTTTGTTACCTTACAAATGAAGTTTGATGGATTTTCCGCAAACCGCCAAAAAAAACTGGCACTCTCGCGTCCGCCAGCATTTAAGCTCACGTGACACAATCGCCGTCATTTATGAACAGAATAGTCTTCGTTATGAACACTTAGCATATATATCCTCTCCCCTAATGCATTTTTTTTGTTTAATATATTGTTACCTTACGAAATAGAATGAAGGTTGATGGATTTCCGCAAACCGCCAAAAAAAACTCGCACTCTCGCTGCCGCCAGCATGTTGGCTCAAGTGACACAATCGCCGTCATTTATGAACAGAATAGTCTTCGTTATGAACACTTAGCATATATCCCCTCCCCCAATGCATTTTTTTTGTTTAATATTTTGTTACCTTACGAAATAGAATGAAGGTTGATGGATTTTCCGCAAACCGCCAAAAAAAACTCGCACTCTCGCTGCCGCCAGCATGTTGGCTCACGTGACACAATCGACGTCATTTATGAACAGAATAGTCTTCGTTATGATCACTTCGCATATATCCTCTCTCCCAATGCATTTTTTTTTTGTTTATTATTTTGTTACCTTACGAATGAAAGTTGATGGATTTTCCGCAAACCGCCAAAAAAAACTCGAACTTTCGCTGCCGCCAGCATTTTGTGCTCACGTGACACAATCGCCGTCATTTATGAACAGAATAGGCTTCGTAATGAGCACTTAGCATATATCCCCTCCCCCAATGCATTTTTTTTTTGTTTATTATTTTGTTACCTTACGAAATAGAATGAAGGTTGATGGATTTTCCGCAAACCGCCAAAAAAACTTGCACTCTCGCATACGCCAGCATTTTGACTCACGTGATACAATCGCCGTCATTTATGAACAGAATAGTCTTCGTTATGAACACTTAGCATATATCCCCTCCCCCATGTATTTATTTTTGTTTATTATTTTGTTACCTTACGAAATAGAATGAAGGTTGATGGATTTTCTGCAAACCGCCAAAAAAAACTCGTACTCTCGCTGCCGCCAGCATTTTGGCTCACGTGACACAATCGCCGTCATTTATGAACAGAATAGTCTTCGTTATGAGCACTTAGCATACATCCCCTCCCCCAATGCATTTTTTTTGTTTATTATTTTGTTACCTTACGAAATAGAATGAAGGTTGATGGATTTTCCGCAAACCGCCAAAAAAAACTCGCACTCTCGCTGCCGCCAGCATGTTGGCTCACGTGACACAATCGCCGTCATTTATGAACAGAATAGTCTTCGTTATGATCACTTCGCATATATCCTCTCCCCCAATGCATTTTTTTTTTGTTTAATATTTTGTTACCTTACGAATAAAGGTTGATGGATTTTCTGCAAACTACCCAAAAAAACTTGCACTCTCGCGTCCGCCAGCATTTAAGCTCACGTGACACAATCGCCGTCATTTATGAACAGAATAGTCTTCGTTATGCACACTTAGCATATATCCCCTCCTCCCACGAATGCATGTTTTTGTTTAATATTTTGTTACTTTACGAAATAGAATGAAAGTTGATGGATTTACCGCAAACCGCCAAAAAAAACTTGCACTCTCGCTACCGCCAGCATTTTGGCTCACGTGACACAATCGCCGTCATTTATGAACAGAATAGTCTTCGTTATGAACACTTAGCATATATCCCGTCCCCCAATGCAGTTTTTTTGTTTATTATTTTGTTACCTTACGAAATAGAATGAAGGTTGATGGATTTTACGGAAACCGCCCAAAAAAACTCGCACTCTCGCTTCCGCCAGCATTTTGGCTCACGTGACACAATCGCCGTCATTTATGAACTGAATAGTCTTCGTTATGAACATGTAGCATATATCCCGTCCCCCAATGCAGTTTTTTGGTTTATTATTTTGTTACCTTACGAAATTGAATGAAGGTTGATGGATTTTCCGCAAACCGCAAAAAAAAACTTGCACTCTCGCTGCCGCCAGCATTTTGGCTCACGTGACACAATCGCCGTCATTTATGAACAGAATAGGCTTCGTTATGAACACTTAGCATATATCCCCTCCCCCAATGCATTTTTTTTTTGTTTAATATTTTTGTTACCTTACGAAATAGAATGAACGTTGATGGATTTTCCGCAAACCGCCAAAAAAAACTCGCACTCTCGCTGTCACCAGCATTTTGGCTCACGTGACACAATCGCCGTAATTTATGAACAGAATAGTCTTCGTTATGAACACTTAGCATATATCCCCTCCCCCAATGCATTTTTTTTTGTTTATTATTTTGTTACCTTACGAAATAGAATAAAGGTTGATGGATTTTATGGAAACCGCAAAAAAAAACTCGCACTCTCGCTGCCGCCACCATTTTGGCTCACACGACACAATCGTCGTCATTTTTAACAGAATAGTCTTCGTTATGAACACTTAGCATATATCCCCTCCCCCAATGCATTTTTTTTTGTTTATCATTTTGTTACCTTACGAAATAGAATGAAGGTTGATGGATTTTCCGCAAACCGCCAAAAAAAACTCGCACTCTCGCTGCCGCCAGCATTTTGGCTCACATGACACAATCGCCGTCATTTATGAACAGAATAGGCTTCGTTATGAACACTTAGCATATATCCCCTCCCCCAATGCATTTTTTTTTGTTTAATATTTTGTTACCTTACGAAATAGAATGAAGGTTGATGGATTTTCCGCAAACGCCATAAAAAACTCGCACTCTCGCTGCCGCCAGCATTTTGGCTCACGTGACACAATCGCCGTAATTTATGAACAGAATAGTCTTCGTTATGAACACTTAGCATATATCCCCTCCCCTAATGCATTTTTTTTTGTTTATTATTTTGTTACCTTACGAAATAGATGGATTTTACGGAAACCGCCAAAAAAAACACGCACTCTCGCTGCCGCCAGCATTTTGGCTCACGTGACACAATCGCCGTCATTTATGAACAGAATAGTCTTCGTTATGAACACTTAGCATATATCCCCGTCCCCCAATGCATTTTTTTTTGTTTATTATTTTGTTACCTTACGAAATTGAATGAAGGTTGATGGATTTTCGTAAACCGCCAAAAAAAACTCGCACTCTCGCTGCCGCCAGCATTTTGGCTCACGTGACACAATCGCCGTCATTTATGAACAGAATAGTCTTCGTTATGAACATGTAGCATATATCCCCTCCCCCAATGCATTTTTTTTTGTTTAATATTTTGTTACCTTACGAAATAGAATGAAGGTTGATGGATTTTACAGAAACCGCCAAAAAAAACTCGCACTCTTGCTGCCGCCAGCATTTTGGCTCACGTGACACAATCGCCGTCATTTATGAACAGAATAGTCTTCGTTATGAACACTTAGCATATATCCCGTCCCCCAATGCAGTTTTTGTGTTTATTATTTTGTTACCTTACGAAATTGAATGAAGGTTGATGGATTTTCCGCAAACCTCCAAAAAAAACTCGCACTCTCGCTGCCGCCAATATTTTGGCTCACGTGACACAATCGCCGTCATTTATGAACAGAATAGTCTTCGTTATGAACACTTAGCATATATCCCTCCATTCCTCCAGTGCATTTTTTTTTGTTTATTATTTTGTTACCTTACGAAATAGAATGAAGGTTGAGGGATTTCCGCAAACTGCCGCCAAACCCCCGCACTCTCGCTGCCGCCAGCATTTTGGCTCACGTGACACAATCGCCGTTATTTATATACAGAATAGTCTTCGTTATGAACACTTAGTATACATCACCCATCCCCCCCCCCCGCATATACATTTTTTTGTTTATTATTTTGTTACCTTACGATATAGAATGGAGGTTGATGGATTTTCCGCAAACCCCCGCACTCTCGCTGACACAATCGCCGTCATTTTAAACAGAATAGTCTTCATTATGAACTCTTAGCACATATCCCCCCGCCAATACATTTTTTTGTTCATTATTTTCTTACCTTACGAAATAGAATAAAGGTTGATGGATTTTCCGCAAACCGCTGCCAAACCCACGCACTATCCCCACTGAAAAAATAAATGTTTCAAATTCTTTAAACTCAGTGCTCTGAAAGTTACTGAACCAATTTTCAATTTTAAAAAAATTTAATACTGCACTTCATGGTGTTTCATATTTTTTTTTACGAATGTAGATAACACACCCCCAAATTAAATTTTCACGAACGGTCTAAATCGGGAAAGAAAATCTCAAAAAAAACGAAAAGCATATACATGGCACATTTGAAGAAAATTTTGAAATTATTAATTTTAAAATTTCTTCATAAATCTGAAAAAGAAAAAATGCTTGGAATAATTCTGCTTTTGTTTTTTTTCTTTTCGTAGTCATTGTTTTTGTTTGTTCAGTGCGATAAATATATGTTGCAATTTGGGGGATAGTGGTAGGCAGTGAGCCACGAAGACGAGTAAGAAAAGAGAAGAAACAATGAGGTAAAACTTAATACACGTGCGACTTGCACGAACATTTATTGCAAACTGAAGACACAACATTTGAATACAATTTGGCGCCTAATTTCGGCACTATTTACATGTCACGTGTTAGCAGAGCGTAGTTATTTTATCAGGTGATATTGAGTCACTGACCTCATCACTACTCGATCAGGTGGGATTACTTTCAGTTGATTAAATCTAATAATTTTCGCATAGTACATTGCAATTTTAGGATTAATTTGACTTTTTAGAAATGTAACTTAGCGTATTTTTAAATTTTCGTTATTGCAAAATTCAAATGTCTATTGCTTACACAATGAAAGCAAACTGAAACACTTCGCTAAAATGATAAAAACAAACAGTATTGTGTATGTATATGAGTGTATGTGTATATATATATATATATATATATATATATATATATATATATATATATATATATATATATATATATATATAATTTTAGTTACGGATTTCTCGACTGGTAACTATTCTGAACTCTGTCGTTCCTATTTAGTTACCTTCCCAAGGTTGGGTTTTAATCTGGAGCAAATGTAGCACCCCCCCCCCCCCCACCAAACGGCAACTCTGGATTGGAACAAAATCTAAAATCTCTGAGTATTGACCGAGGAAAGAATAAACTAAGTGCAACATTAGAACAGATACTGCCACACAAATTTAATTTTCATGAACGCAGTATATATATATATATATATATATATATATATATATATATATATATATATATATATATATATATATATATATATATGCATGTATATATATATATATATTTATATATATATATATTACTGCGTTCATGAAAATTTAATGACTTGTACGACTAAGTCGAAAGCTTGTACAATCTTTATGGTAAATAAATTGGCTTGTTTATTTGGAGAAAAAACTCAGTCTCAATGACATCAGGAAGGTTATTTATGAAAATCAGGCACAGTAGAGGTCCAAGGATGGATCCCTGGGGTACACCAGCATTTATGTCATGTTGGTTAGATGAACGGCCATCGAGGACAACCTGGATTTTTCTTTTGGTTAGGTGTGCAGTTTTAGGAGAAGCCCTTCATGCAAGACCTTGTCAAAGGTCTTGAATATATCAAGCGCTACCGCCCTAGCTTCACTTGCCTTGTCCAGTGCATGATACATGGGTTCAGAGATGACCGTTAGTATATCTGCAGTAGATCGTATTGGTGATAAGCTAGTTGCCTGACTATCGCTAGATTTTAGCAAATATCGGGAGTAGACTGATTGGGCGGTAGTTTTCCAACAAGATTCAGCAAAGCATTTGTTGGAGAGGACAGGGGCCTGTTCAGCAGAGCATTTCTTTATTACTACCGACTTGTATTTTTTTTTTTATTAATTTCAGTATAAGATTTTGTTGATATCCGTTTGTCGGATACAGTCAGAATCTAATATGGCCGACCTATCTTTGCTGTTAGTGGTGTTTCATTCCTTAAATAATAGTTTTAAAAAATGACTTACTAACGCTAAGTCCGACTGACATGCCCCACCCTCGGACTTAGGCTCAGTGGTAGGGTAAGAATTTTTTTACTATCTTTATTTAGCGACCATCTCCAAAAAGATCGAACACCATCTTGACTTGTGTTCGGCTAATCAGTTTCCACACTTTAAAATTATACAGGTCGGTAGAAAATTGAAATTGCTGGTCACAAATAAGTTTGTAAAGCCAAACAAATTGTTTTTGACTAATTTCCCAACGGTATTAAAAATATACACGACAAAATATGAATTTAAAAGTTAATGAAAATCTTTTAAAATCACCAAATTAAAAAAAAACTATATTCGGAACAAAAGGAAGTTAGTTTGTTATCTGATTTCCTGCTGGCTTGGCATTCAATTGTCTTATATTTCATTCATCAGATGGTTGACGTGTCCGCTGTCTTTCGGGCCCCCTATGACCGGCAAAAAAAGGTTCATTTTGTGTTTTCATTATCGCCGAGATTCAGACCGAACGAATTTTATGAAAATCGCTCCAGACGAGGCCAACAAAAAAAACACCCCTTTGTCAGAACCATAAGCAAGAGTTACGAGGCTGCCGAATGTAAACCCAAGTTTAGTCACTTCTAAATGTTTCCCATAATATAAAAATCAGATTGTATTCTTTTTTTTTTCGTGCGAAATTTTAAAAAAATAGAAAAAAAAATAGTTTAGATGGGGAATACCAATTCTTGAAACAGAGTTACCTCCCATTGACCGCCTTTTTTTCTCAAGAAAACGCAAGAATGAACGATTTTTTTTGCTCATGAAAAAAAGATTCTTTTTTTTTTATGGGCTTCACGTTAAGTTAAAATAAGTTAAAATTTTCACCAAACCAAACGCAAGAATGAACGATTTTTTAAATGTTTTTACTATTTATTAACTTGTTCCCATTGACCGTCTTTTTTCCATCGAAACGCTTCTTTCCAACGTTGCATCTCTTGCTCCGATGAACTTACCCCTCAACGTAAGTACCCCCCACGACAAACTCGACTAGCAGCAAAATCTGATCACCCTTTCACCGTATAGCTCGGACCGCTTGAAATTCCCTCTTATTATTACGTCTCAGTGGCATGCTGTGAAAAAAAACTGTTTTATCCACCTAAAAAAGAGTAGAATCTATTCACACTTTAACGCTCATGCACCCCCACACATGTTTTTTTTTCAAACAAGTCATACCTACTCAGCTGCCACCCAGGGAGTGTGAACAGAGCAGCTTTTGCAGAGTAACAGGGTGGTGGTGGTATTGCCAAATCGTTCCTTCTCCAACGCCCGAAATTGGAGCTCACCGCTCCCCATCTCCTGCTCCAACTCCTATAAAAAAGGAGCGGCTTCGTTTCCTGAGGTTATAAAATAGAAAATAGAAAAATCAATTTTAATTGTTTGACCCGATATTTTTTCTATTTATTTTGGAAGGAAGCGAAATGCGCGAGAAAATCCAGCGTCCCCTCCATAAAAGCCCTGCACATACACACAAACAAACACTCCAATACACAAATAAACACAATACAAGGACTTGCTGCTTCAATTCTATTTTAGAATAGCTTACTCACGGAATGGACCACATGAAGGATTTAAAAATTATTTAAGTCCACAGTTCGCATCGGTAATGACAAAATTAATTAATTATACAAAAATAAGGAAATTTTATTTTATTTTTTCCCTACTGTGATGGCCCCGTGAGAAAAGAAATGGATGAGAAAATTCAACGATTCCTAGGTGGGAACAGCAGTTTATTTGGGTTCTTTTACTTCCAGGCAATTCTGTCGTCACATTTTCTATAATTCTTTCTCCCGAAAAGCCTGTAAACTGAATAACATTCATAATATACGTTGTTTTTTTCTAGTTAAACCAAAGGGTTAATAAAATAGTTGAATGATGATCGTTTCGTTAGTTATCCTAACATCTCCCCGTTTTAGTCTGTAACTGTATCGAGCGCACCTGGGGTCAACTTGGAGGTGCTTGACTCTAGTGCGACTGCGCTGTCCTGGGAGGTCTTTGATAATTTGTCTGCATGAGAGGTGGTGGAGATGGCAGTTCAAATGTGTTGTTCGTACACTAAGTTTCCTACAGAGTATCTGAGACGCAGCCGTGACTACCGACTTGAAAAACATCATACAGGAGTTGTCCATTTGTATGGAAATAATGATGGAGTAGAGAAAGACTAGCAACGGCTATTCTGTGAGAAACGGCTGTAGAAAGGGTGTTTTGAGTTGCACAACGAAATATGATATTACAAAAACAGGAGATGCCTATTGGCCGTAGTCTTGAAAAGAGCAAGATTATAGGTAGGAGGAAAACAGTCAGCAAGAAGAGAGTTCCACAACAACTGGAGAAGACTACTAGACCAACCTAACTCATATATTATATAGGTCATCCCAGCTCAAAGGTTTTTTCACCCATAGTTGTTTTATGTTTTGAAATGCTTTTTTTTGGTTGTTTGAGATATTATTTGGGCCATTCTTTTGAAGAGGTTGTTCAAATTGTTTGTTTGGTGACTAATTATTAATAATTAATATTTCTATTCAAGTTAATTGGCATTTATTTCTTGTCAGATGTTATTTGTTAGTATTGGTATAATTATATATATTATTAATACTGGATATTTTTTCTCCTTCTCTCATATAGGTAGACGATTGCATAAGAAATCATCAAATATGTCATGAGAAGTTTTACCACCGCCATGGCAAATAACACTAGGAACAAAAAAAAGACATTGCCAATGCTGCTGCAATGAAGGTGAGAAAACTTCTCCCTGTATATCTACAACGCCACCATGTGCACCTGCCCCTCTTAGGCAATGTCCAAAACAGAGTCACTGTCCAATCTCCGATCGCATCTTTGTGCTTGTTTTACAAGTACTTTCAATGGAATGTGCTCCCCCCCCCCAAAAAAAAATATGCCGTGAGAATTTATTAATAATATAAACAATATTTGTCCAGTTATTACGTTAGAAGCTCATTGGTCTGCCCCAAATCTATGATACCAGACTGAGGGACTCTGAATCCTAATTTCTCCCATTTTGGGGAGCCAGATTATCCAATATTCAATAAATTATATCTTATGAGGAATACAATATTTTGGAAACGATAACTTTTGGAAAAGAGCGCACCGTAGACGGAATTTAAGGGCCAGATTAACACAATAGTTCTTGAATACATTTTAAGTAATCACAAAAACAAACGGTTAATTCCTATTTATTAAGTCACCTAAATTAGTTAGAGTGAAATGAGTTTAAGTATTAATCGTAAATAACTTATTTTTACTTACACTATAAGAATAATTTCATCGAACGTGTGAAATGTCGAAATGAAAACTCGCCAGGAAAAAACAAATTCATTAGAAAGTTATTAAATTCGAGTTATCGTTCTTCCTTAGCTAGCCGCTTTTTCGACTTGTTTATTATAAAGACGTCGACTATATTTTTCAAAGTAGTGTTAATAATGTTATACTTTTTTTTACTAAAACAGTATATGCTGATGGCAAACGGCCCGATGGCCGGATGATGTTTTTTCACTGATCGCCCTCGTCAGTAACGGAATCTTGTACATGTAGCAGCTACATGACCATGCATTGTTGCCACATCTGGACTGAGGCATCATCCAAAAAAGAGTCGCCAACTTGATAGGTCCCTCACTATTTACCAAGATTGTGCCTGTTTTACAAGTACTTCAATGGAATGTGCTCCGATGAACTTGCTGATCTGGTGCCCTCTCGACGAACCCGACAATCAACTAAAATCCCATCCATTCACTAACTTCTTGATATTTGCATAGTCGTTTTGCAAAAGGACGTTTTAATTATCAATTATTTGTCGTTGTTGTAGTTTCTCCTACGGACGTTAATTGTTTTCGTCTTCATTTAAACGTGACTGAAATAGGAACATCATACGAACACTGGATGACGTCACAAAAGCATGATGTCACAACGCAGAAAACCCTTCATGACGTCATCCACTAAAATATCTGGAAGATCATTTATGACGTCGTAAATTATGAAGTAACAAAAGGATGACATCATCTATAAAAACAGAGAACATAGACGACCCGTGAGACGAAGTGGATAGTGACTGCCTAGATGTGGAGGGTCTAATAATAGTATATTATTACCAAAAACTTTGTGGCTTTATGACGTCATAAAAGTTATGTCACAAAAATGATGACGTCATCCATTAAACTAGAGGCGCGGGATAACCATAGAGGGAGAGTACGTCTTGAACCATTGGGCAGGGTCTATAAAAAAACCGGAGTCTCCTAGTTTCCCGTCTTCGACGCCGTCGTCTTATTTGGGTAATGTCGTGCGTTTTTGTCCGTGTGTTCGTCAGCCGTTTACAAAAAGTTGTCGCTCATCGACTCCGACGCCGCCGCACAGGACTTGCTACTTGTCAATTCGCTGAAATACATACATACATACATACATACATACATACATACATACATACATACATACATACATACATACATACATACATACATACACGGGACAAAAACCATGATTTTTTAATAACACTGACGTTTATTTTATTAACACAACTTGTCTTTTTTTTTTGCCTTGAAAATTTCAACTCGAATGTCGTCCGTTAAGTTCATCGATTTTCTCACGCGCCCCTATCGTATTAAACAACAAGTCCCCTATTTACTTGCCTCCTCATGAGGGCTGACTCAAACACAGGGGAACATTCAGTATCGTCCTGGCCTTTGGGTCTGGATTTACGTCGGTCTATTGGGGGTTGCTGGTTCGGTTCTAGGAGGTCCACCATCCCAGACTTTGCCTCCCCTCTTTAGGGAGGAGTAAGTTTATTGCTTACTGTCTGAGGCGCCCCTACCGGGGAATGCCGACGCGGCTGCCCAGGCAATTTTTAAATGGCCAGAGTGCTCACCTCTCGAGCGCTGGCTTATCTAATCCCACTTTCCCGACCTTGTGTCACATCTTACGTTGTGGAATGATGATAAATAAATCCAGTTCTCTCTTGTCAAACGAACAGATACTACATTTTGATCCTAGCCCCGTAGGCCGAGAAGAATTCGGATATTTGGCATGGGTTCGAAATAGAGGCCTCACCGTTTATTCATTTTTTTTTTTTGGGGGGGGGGGGGGTCATTTTGTTTTTAAAAATACAGATTTTTTTTTAATTTCATTTTAAATGCTGAATATTTCTAATTAAGACTTTAAAAAAGAATAAGTACACTCGTTTCCTAAGATTTTGCTGAGGGCATCAGGTACCATTTTTTTTTCATCTTTGGTATGACTCGAGGCTCGAACCCCGGAACTCGGTCGGTCATGATGTTGGCACTTGTGCAGTTTAGTAAACAGTGGTAGACAATCCACAGGAAGTAACCACCAATAATAGATTATAATAATACAACTATATTTTATTACAATTTTACTTTATTGAAAATAAACTTTATTACAATGTTTTTCTTTCAGAAACTATATGGCGATGTTGTCGTTTCGTAGCCAAAATGGCGGACAATTAACCGTCTCCTAATTTCCGAATTCACAAATGAACCCAAATAAATTGTTTGTGAGGTCGGAAAAACAATCAGAAATTTGCAGACGATAGCCGATGCAATTAAAATTCCTCATTTTCATTTTACAATGAAGGTGTAGGAGCGAAGTGCATCGAAATACGTATACGTCATTTTTTAAATTTATTTCTCGATAATTTTGGTCTTAATATGCTAAAACAAAACAGAAATAATTTTCATTGGTGTGTATGATGAACTGGGAGGAATTATTAAATAGGATTCAGTACAAATTAAGTGCATATGTGATTTGGGACAAACAGACATGTCTCATAGTGAGTTATTCTGGGAATCATAACATACTGGCTGAGAGGAAACGCTCGGATAAAAAAGTTAGACACAAAAGCGTTATTGAGTTCTGTCTGACGTCACAGATCCCTGAAGCGCGGCATGGACAGACGTTCATAAACTGAGCTCTGCAATGCGTAGTCTGGGTGGCATGTAGAAGAAAATAGCCGATTGCATCCGTCACATTTTCCACACAACAGTATGAAAGAAAAACAGAGTTTGAATGAACGAACCGACGAATGGAAATCTCTCCGATGGAAGTGTGAAATAAAAGAATAGACCTCTCTCTCTCAAAAAATCTCGTCTTCGAATGTTTTTGTCTCCGTGCATGAAAACAGAATTTGCCCTGCGATCACGGGCCAGCGACGGAGATGAGTGTGCCAGCAAACCCACAACCAGCGGAGGCAGAAATGTAAGGTAACTTTCTTTGTGCATAACATTTTGGGTCCTAATCTGTAAAACAAAAAGAACTAAAAATCGAATATGCCTAACGAACAATGTTTAAAATGCGTAATTTGAAATCTTTAAAAAGCAGTTTAAAGGCTTAAAAGTGCCTGTAAAAATGTCGCTTGAAAGTGCTTTAATAATCTTCTCATAAATTTTTGTATCGTTTTCGGTTACGAGAAGATTAATTCCCAAGCGTTATGTAACAAATGCCTTTTTGGGACCGTAACCAATTGTTTAAGTGGTTTAAGAGAACTGCCGTGGTCCAGGCAGGAGCGATGCTCTGCAACACTAGGATCAAAGTATAGTCTTTTCAGGCTGAGGAGGTTATCCTCCCAGGATTACCTCCTCCTTTCGGGGTGTCGGCGAAGAGTTTATTATCGTTTCGTCTTCTTTCGGTACCCTCGTTCGTGAAAGAGTGCCGACAGATATTTATTTATTTTTTGTCTCATCCAGAGTGTCCCCCTTTTGATAGGGAGCTAGATATATCTCATTAAAAAAATGATCTTGTGCCTGACTACGCCCTCGCGGGGAGGCGCGTACATCGAAGGAGTTCTCCTCTTCCAGCTACACAAAGTAAATAAATCATATAATAAGTGAATGTAGCAAACTTGCCGAAAAAGAATACAAGAACAGACATGACTGTGTTGGGAAAGTAATACACTGGGAACTGTGCAAACAATTGAATTTCGAATATGCAGAAAACGAAAAACACAAAATCCTCTGGGATATGGATATACAGATAAACTCATACAAGCAAGGA
Source organism: Sepiola atlantica (assembly GCA_963556195.1). Lineage (NCBI taxonomy): Eukaryota > Metazoa > Mollusca > Cephalopoda > Sepiida > Sepiolidae > Sepiola > Sepiola atlantica. The sequence continues at coordinate 73,472 of CAUVYP010000426.1, read as the reverse complement.
GACCTGATGTTATTATAATCGACAAAAACGAAAAATCTTGTAAAATCGTAGACTTCGGTGTTCCAGACACCGAACTAGCCAGAGAACTGAAAGGAATATGTGGAGTATGAAGAAAGTTGTGGAACAATCCCAAAAAACCTGGAGAAACTGCAAGAAACAGCAGTTCATAATCCCCCCCCCCCCAAAAAAATAATATACCGGCCTCAGCTATCACTACACAAAAATGAACCAAAGAAACAGAAATTACAAGAAACACTATAAGTTCCTCCCTATTCTCCCCCCCCCCAATTTTGTTTTTAAATTAAAAAGAATTAAACACTTTTTTTTTAAATAAGGAAAGAGAAAAGGAAAAATTTAAGGAATTGAAAGGAAAGAAAAGAAAAAATTTAAAAATTATTATTTTTTTTAATTAATTAAAAAAAAATTATTTTATTTTTATTATCTATTTATTTATTTATTTTTATATATCTTTTTTTAACTGGTGAGAAGACCGAGGAGGGACAGCACAAACCAGACCTCCACTGGAAAAGTGCAAAGAATGCTGGGACCTTAGGGAGGCTTATTGCCACCCAAATTCCACAGAAGACGAATTGGCTCCTTACCAGCGAGAAATCAATGGTAAGAGGCTGTTGCGATACCGCATTCTTATCGAAAAGAGGTGAAGAATACTTCAAATCTGGGAGCATTCACTAACGATGATCTGTGTGAGAACTCCTAGTGAGTACAAATAATAATAATAATAATAATAATAATAATAATAATAATAATAATAATAATAATAATAATAATGATAATAATAATAATAATCATAATGATGATGATGATGATGATGATGATGATGATGATGATGATAATAAAAGCGTTCGTTCTTAAGGCAAATACGGAAATAATCGTGTGTGTGTGTGTGTGCGTTTGATTGCTAATTATGTGTGTGTGTGACTATATGTGTATATTTGCTTGTATGTTTGATTATGCGTATATGTGTGTACGTATATGAGACTGCGTGTACGATTATGTGTGCTTATATGTACCTGTGTGAAACTATTTGTGCTTTTTTTCTTTTTTTGTGTTTATTCATGTGTGTTTGTGTGCTACGTTCGGTGAGTATATATGACTATGTATGCGTGTTTTTTTTGTTTTTTTTCATTTTACTTCAGTCGAAGTTCTCAGAAATCAAGGGTCCCCTTCCTGGGACTAACACTTGATCTAAAAATGAGATACATAGATATTCGAATATTCTATTAAATGTTTGGTTGTTTTGTTTTACGACATATCAACCCTTTCCGGGTTATTTGATGCCGAATTCGGTCATTTTGATAAAAGTTTTTATGCTTCAAGTTTTTTATATCTTCAAATATTTATTCACGGTGTTTTGTTTGGTTGTTTTTGTTTTTAACTTTGCAGAACATGATTGAGTTTTTTTGCAAAGAAAAAAAAAACAATAACATCAATGTTTGGTGCATTTTTACTTCAGTAAGCCGGTATTCTATTAAAGTTCTCCTTTACCTGTCAAACGTTGATAGATAAATAAATAAATAAATTAATTTTAGGAATAATTATTATACCCTATATATAATATTACATAAATAAGAATTAGAAATATACACTTTGTATGTATGTATATATATGTATATTTATATGTATATATATATATGTATATATATATATTCATAATCTCTAATTCCCCCCCCCAACCATCCCCTTTTCATCCAACTGAGTCTTGATCTTCTTTGAATTTTATAATTCATAGTACTGTAATGTTTCACAATTGATTTCAGTTTTGAATTTAAATTAATTCTAATCATTTTCTAAAACGGAATTATAAAAAAAATTTTTTTTTTAAATATATAAAGTAAATAAATTATGATAGAAATTAATTAATATTAATATTAAGCTTACCTAAACTAATTTTCTGAGTATTCTTGTGTCCATCTCGTTTTTCGACCATTTATTTGGTCATATTTTTTATTTTTATCTTTTGATGATAATGAGAGGTGTTACCTTTTTCCGGACCTTTTTAAATTGCTTGGCAGTTAACTGTTTTCTATTTACTGTTCTATGCTCAAAGCTTTTTTAGACTATTAGGTTTCCTTCCTCTTATCTAATTGCCTTTCTGGTACCTAAGGTACTAAAGTTTTTTTTTTAATGCAACTTTAATTCCTATATAATTTTATTTCTAGCTACCATATCGCAGAATGGTTCTTCTTCTTCTTCTTCTTCTTCTTCTTCTTCTTCTTCTTCTTCTTATTATTATTATTATTATTATTATTATTATTATTATTATTATTATTATTATTATTATTATTATTATTATTATTATTATTAACTAGTATTACTATTGTTATAAAGAATTTTATTTGATATGCAAATTACCATATCACACGGTACTCTTAAAGGGTAGTATATTATTATTCTTATTTGATTATTATTATTATTTATTTATGTACATAATAAGTAAATTTTAAGCTGAATTATTTCGACACTTGATTATTGGGGAAATGGTAGTTTTATCTGTACCATTGGAGAGCCATGCATATAACTGTCCTGTTTTTAAATCTCCGAAACAGTTACATGGTAAACAGCTGATGATCCCCGTGTTAATATTAGATGCTTACGTTAAGGTCTCCTGTTTTTGTTTCACTGTTAGATACTTAATCCCCCTTTTTATTTTATTTACTATTATATTTTATTTACTATTATATATTTTATTTATTTATGAATTTTCCAACGAATGTTAAGTCTACACTATTTTGGATTTAGTTTGTTTCTCTGGGAATTTAAACTGCATTTTCCTTTTTTTATCTTTTTTTACGCACTCCACTACTTTTGGAGCTGCTCCCGCTCCTGCTCCAACGCTCAAAATTGGTGCTGACTCCTCTCACGCTTCCCTATTTCAAAAAGGAGCCGCTCCTGCTCCAACTATAAAAAAGGAGCTGCTCTTTTTCAGCGCTCCAGGGTTGGGCGTCAAAGGATCTCGTCGGAAGTATAGATTATACGTAAATTTTCGTTTTCAGAGGTATCAAAATAGAAATAGAAAATCCCTGAAGTATTTTAAAACAATTTTCATTTTCATTACATTAACAACCTATTTTTTTCAGGGAAATAAATTTTTACCAGATATTTTTTCTATTTATTTGGATAGGGAATTTAGATTTGTTTTAAGAAAATAAAGTTAATGATTTTTTTTTAAAGAAAAAAACATTTCTCTGTACTGTTGTTTAATATTTGTTTGTTTTACGAACGTAACTATATTGTACCACAGAGCAAGTACTTTCAAACAAATCAAATACAAAAAATGTCGCCGAAAAGACGACGGGTAAAAACGTGGCATAAAAGTTCAATTTGATATATGCTAAAAAAAAATCACCCTAAAAATTGATGAGAAAATCCAACGGCCCCTATAACTTCAAAGACATCTATATAGACTCACTGGCGCATTTAAAGACATTTGGTGCCAAATTGTCTCCTGCCTTAAGAAAACTGTCCCATCAAAAATTTATTAACATGCCGATGCAAATAAAAATGTTTTGTTTTCAAGCGTAACTCTCTCGTTCTTTCTCCCTCTGAATAAAAAACCTAATGTAAACAAGAAAAAATCAAATAATTTTGGAGCGAGGAAGCGTGGAGCGATAAAACCACCGCTCTTTCGTCCCAAATGGAGTTGCTCCCGCTCCACTCCCGTTGAATATAAAATGAGCCCTCCTCCCCTTTGCTCCAGCAAACAGGAGCGTGCTCCTGGAGCGCGCTTCTTTTTGAAGGGCTCCGTAAAGCCCTGTACATACACACAAACACTCTCACACAAATAAACACACACATTAAAGTACAAGGACAAGAAAGTCATCCATACAAAAATTACAAAAACTCTTGCATGAATGAATCTCATTCACGTGTCGGCATTTGCTGCTTCAATTCTATTTTAGAATAGTTTACTCACAGAATGGACCACATAAAAAATTATTTAAGTCCACAGTTCGCATCGGTAACTTGTGTATCATCATCACTTTATACAAGGTTGTTATGTCATTTTCGATATAAAACTAATTATACCGAAATAAGGAAATTCGATGTTATTTTCCCTACTGATGGCCCCGTGAGAATGGGTTTCATTAAACATTTTCTCGAATAAAAAAAAGAAATGATGAGAAACTACAACGATCCCTATAAAGTTACTGAATATATCTTATTAAAAATTCGATTAAACCTACTTATTTGGGATTCCTAGGTGGGGAACAGCAGTTTATTGGGTTCTTCAATTCTAATAATTCTTTAAAAAAATATATAAACCTTTCTCCCGAAAAGCCTGTAAACTGAATAACATTCATAAATACGTTGTTTTTTCTAGTGAACCACCCCTTATCAAGGCTAAAAGCCACTCGAGGATGAGGGCTAATAATATAGTTGAATGATGATAAATATTATGAGAGGATTTAAAATGAATTGAATTAATAAATGGTTTATTGACGTTAGATTTGAAGATTATCATGTTGTAACCCTCAGGGAATCAATCTTGTGGCAACGTGCTCACAGATGGGACGGTCTTGGAAAGAAACTCTGTTCATGCAAATTCTGTTTAATGCGGAAGAAAATAAAGTTCTTTGCAGTGGTGGTAGGAAGATGAGTTCTTGCTGTTTTACAAGATGGAGCGAGAGATTGAAGCTGAGTTAAGAACTTTGTATGGAAATAATGATGAAGTAGAGAAAGACGTCTCTTCTGTTTTGAGTTGCACATCCCCAGATGTGGCAACAGTATTCTTTTATGGAAATCTCTCCAGACAAGGCATGAAGCCACTTGATGTAAGGAGCTAACAAGAACGAAATTGAAAAGACCAAGTACGAGGAAAACAGTCAGCAAGAAGAGAGTTCCACAACAGCGAATTGATGGAGACCAACGAGGCAACTCATATATATATAGGTGTGTTTGTTAGTGTAGGTCAAAGGTTTTTTTTCACCCAAATCAGACAGCTTTCTTCTCTGAAGTTGTGTGGAATTTAACTATTCATAATGTGTTTGAATTTTATGTTTTGGTTGTTTGAGATATTATTTGGGCCATTCTTTTGAAGAGATTGTTCAAATTGTTTGGTGAATAATTATTAATAATTAACATTTCTATTCAAGTTGTCAGATGTTATTATTTTTTGTTAATATGAGATTTTTATATAGTATATTAATTATATATATTATTAATTATATATATATTATTAATTATATATATTATTAATTATATGATTGTACCTGAGAGTCCAATGTTCGAACTCTTCGGCCTAACATGAATTGGAACAAATACATAAAACATTGCCAATGCTGCTGCAATGAAGGTGAGCTACCTGACAGTATCCTGTATCTCTACAAACGCCACCGTGCAACATCTACTAGTCTGCCCCTCTTAGCCAATGTCCAAAACAGAGTATCTAATCTAATAGGTCACTCACTATCCATCAAGCTCTGTCCAATCTCCGCAATGTATCATCTTTGTGCTTGTTTTACAAGTACTTCAATGGAATGTGCTCTGATGAACTGGTGCCTCCTCGACGTAAATACACTAGACCAACCCGACAATCAGCGTGGACGTCCCCAGATGCCGGAGAGCCTTTTACTCCAATAGCTTCTTTCCTCATACTGCCAGCCTCTGGAACTCCCTCCCTGTTTCCCCGACTGTACCAACACGCAGAAATTTAAAACTAATTAAACAGCTGCACGGCTGCAAGAGATTAAAATACGTAAGTCTTTTTGATAGCGATTGGCCCAACCACACAGGACTTCGTCAACAGCCTTGGTGTGTGTAAATGACGCGTCACACCGGGGACAATCTGAATTGACTTGGCTTTACGAGCGCTTCTCCATCGCCAATACGCCTTGAGCCTGCTCTCGTCCTGACAAGTCAGCAAGATATCCGATGAAACTTCTTGATAGTCTTCCTACGGAGTTAATTGTTTTCGTCTTCATTTAAACGTGACTGAAATAGGAATCGATCCATCATACTACTAAAACTTTGTCTCCATGAACACTGGATGAGTTCACAAAAGCAGTGACGTCATCCACTAAAAACAGGTAGAAAACCCTTCATGACATCCACTAAAATCTATTAACATAGACGACCCGTGAGACGAAGGGTCTAGTATGTTACCAAAACTTGGTGGCTCTTGTTTGCTTGTCCCACTGCACATGGGATGACGTCATAAAAGTTATGTCACAAAAATGATGACGTCATCCATTAAACTAGAGGCGCGGGATAACCATGCACGGTTGATGACGTCATAAAAATGATGATGTATTTGAGGAAGACGGCGTCTACCAAAATCAAATAGAGGGAGAGAGTACGTCTTGAACCATTGGGCAGGGTCTATAAAAAAAACCCAATAAAACTAAGGATGTCTCTTCGACGCCGTCGTCTTATTTGGGTAATGTCGTGCGTTTTTGTCCGTGTGTTCGTCAGCCGTTTACAAAAAGTTGTCGCCCATCGACTCCGACGCCGACGCACAGGACTTGCTACTAGTCAATTCGCTGACATACATACATACATACATACATACATACATACATACATACATACATACACATAAACACGGGACAAAAACCAATATGATATATTTGTTTTTTAATAACACATCAAAATTCAACGTTTATCAGCACAGATAAACCATAATACTTGTCTTTTTTGCCTTTTTAATTCAAGCCGCATCAGAAGTTGCAGACATCGGTGATTTTTAAAATTATATTTGGGAATCTTTTACAATGATCAGCACAGTCGCGAACGGGGCCCAAAAAAAAGAACGAGAAAGAGTTTAAAAACATAAATTTGCAACAAGTAAAGTTGACTTATGTCTAGAATAGACATTTTTCTACTTACCTATGTAATTTGTTTGTATTTTTACGTAGTATGTTAAAAAAAAATTCTTGTTTTTTTTAACATCAAATTTGACAAAGAAAAATGGCCGCCAGTCCCTCTATATTATTACGTAAATCGGCCATTTTGATTTCTTCGCTGATCGTGTGTCGAACTTAAATTTCTAATAAATAGCAAATGAAACGGGTTAAAAATCTTTTTAATAGTTGGAAAAGACACAGGTAAGTTTGAAAATAACTTTCATCGCCTACAGTTACTTTTATTTGTTTTTTGAGCGTTTTTACTCTGCTGATCATTGTAAAAGATTCCCTTATATTTTGTGTTGCTTTTTGTTTTCTTTTGAAATGTCCGACGATTTGGTATTAACTTAGTGAACATCCGACATCAGGAAAAAGTCAAGTATTCTAGTTCATTTGTGCTCATATCGATTTTCTCACGCGCCCCTATCGTATTAAACAACAAGGCCCCTATTTACTTGCCTCCTCATGAGGGCTGACTCAAACACAGAGTCGGCTTTTTAATGTGGGGAACATCCAGCTCTCTCTCTCTCGTAAAACGAACACATACTACACTTTGATCGTAGCCCCGAAGGCCGAGAAGAATTCGGATAAGAGGTTCGAAATAGAGGCCTCACCGTTTATTCATTTTTTTTTGGGGGGGGGGGTATTTTTTCATTTTGCTTTTAAAAATACAGATTTTTTTAAAATTTCATTTTTCTAATTAGGACTTTTAAAATAGAATAAGTAAAGTATTCGACCATAGTTTTTTTTTTCAGTAAATACTACAGCGAGATGTAAGGGAGCGGGACACTCGTTTCCTAAGATTACTTCACTTATCTTTGCTGAGGGCATCAGGTACCATTTTTTTTTCATCTTTGGTATGACTCGAGGCTCGAACCCCGGTCTCCCGGCACTTGTGCAGTATTCACAAATGAGTAAGTAAACCCAAATAAATTGTTTTGGACTAATTTCAAATTTACCTTAAATTATTTTAAAAGAAATACAGTCCAAAACAATTTATTTGGGTTTACTTACACATTTGTGAGGTCTGAAAAACAATCAGAAATTAAGCAGACGGTTCATTGTTCGCCATTTTGACTGCGAAACGACTAAATCGCCAACTATATTAAATAAATAAATTTATTAAAATGTTTTAATCTATTGGTCGTTACTTCTTGTGGATTATCTTCCGCTGTTTACTAAACTGCACAAGGCGGGGGGGGGGGCGTACATCGGCACACAAACAAGGAGTTCATCTCTTCCAGCTACACAAAGAGCGGCGTGTTCACGCACATGGAGTGTGTGAAAAAAGCGCGCGAAAAAGAGTCGGAAGCCACGCCCTCTCCGCGAAATGCTTTTTGGGGAGAAGAAAGAACGGGAAGATTTTATCTCTGTTTGTTTTTTTTTTCCTTTCTTTGATTTGAAACAAGTTTTTTTTCTTCCCTCTAACAAAACAAATGGCGACCGTTCGGAATCGGAATAGAGACCGCATCGTTTTGAGGGTTATTTTTTTACGGCAGCACTTTACCCCCCCCCCCCGCGACCCGGCGGGCGTAGCATTTTGCCTCACGTGACACAATCACCGAATAGTCTTTGTTATGAACACTTAGCATACATCCCCCCCCCCCCCGCCAATAGATTTTTTTTTGTTTATTATTTTGTTATCTTACAAAATAGAATGATGGTTGATGGATTTTCCCGCAAACCGCCGCCAAACCCCCGCACTCTCGCTGCCGCCAGCATTTTGGCTCACGTGACACAATCGCCGTCATTTATAAACAAAATAGTCTTCGTTATGAACACTTAGCATACATCCACCTTAAACTAAAATCTCTGAGTCTGGAATGACTTGACCGAGGAAAGAATAAACTAAGTGCAACAGATACTGCCACACAAATTTAATTTTCATGAACGCAGTATATATATATATATATATATATATATATATATATATATATATATATTTTATATATAGAGAGAGAGAGATAATATTTATATTAAATTAGTTATATATATATATATATATATAGAGAGAGAGAGAGAGAGATAAGCAATATATATATATATATATATATATATATATATATATTGTTGGTAATTTTATTCCATTAATTGCGACAATATATATGTTGTTTCTCGTTAGCCTTCATAATGAGAGCCAACTCTTCAAGCTTTAAATGGAATCACTGCCTAGAATCTTAAATTCAACCTCAACCAGAAATTGAAGATGCATAAAAGGGAGGGGGACGAAGATGGCCTATAGCGAGGACAGGAAAGGGGAGGGGGGACTCCAACAGGTGATATTTTAGAAAGTTGGGTGGGGTGATATCTAGTGTCTGGGTCATCGTGACCTCAATTTACACCGGGGCAGACGGCCGGGTGGGTTTAATTTTAATAATGAGAATAAAATTATAAAATTATAACTGTCATTTCTAATAGGTGATTATCGTGTAGATAAAAATATTTTTGATAATTTTGATTTAGGGTATTAATTGCTACTTTTGTATTCTATTTCAATGTAATTATTTATGGATGTTACAATGAGCTCAGTACCGGTAGTGAATTTTGTTGTGATAATATTTGTTAATTGTAATTATATTATACTAAAATTAATACTAGTGGAATTACTATATAAAAGAAGTTTGATGGTGTTACTATCTTTAGTATTAATAAAAACAATTATAATAACAATAATAATAATAGTACCAACGATAGTCGCAGTGACAATAGTATCAATAATAATAATAATAATAATAATAATAATAATAATAATAATAATAATAATAATAATAATAATAATAATAATAGTAGTAGTAATAATAATGGTAATTATTATAATCTTGTTATTTGTGAAGTCATTAGGCGACATAAGTCTGCAAGTGTACTACCAATAATCAAGACTAGGCACCAGTCAATAATTAAGTGCCTAAGATAGTAATCGAAAGATAATTGAGATTAGATCAATCTAAGTGGTATCATAGTTATGGGTTTAGGTGGGAGGTGATTTCGGTATAATTGGTAGTATGACTGAGAGGCTTTTGAGGCTGAGAATTTTAGGTAATACTTAGAGATTTGATGGTTTAGTGGGGTGGTTATATTTATAGATTCATCGAGCCTTGTTGGGGGTGGGGTTGGGTGGTAAATTCGGGTGGGTGGGTAGGGGGTAATGTGATTTGAAGTAGTGTATAATGGGGGGGGGGGGTAATGTAATTATTCATTTCTAAATTTTTTCGTTTAAGGTGGGGTATGTGGGTTTCTAAGGAGGTAGAGTCTACTATGTTTACAGTTGATAGACGTCTCTTGTTTTCTATTTAGGAGTTTATTTCTGTCTTTAAAACGGATAATTTCTACAATTAAACAAACAACGATGGCCCAGACACTAGATATCACCCCACCCAACTTTCTAAAATATGACCTGTTGGAGTCTCCCCCTCCCTTTCCTGTCCTCGCTATAGGCTAAGCGCTATCTTCGCCCCCTCCCTTTTATGCATCTTCAATTTCCGGTTGAGGTTGAATTTAAGATTCTAGGCAGTGATTCCATTTAAAGCTTGAAGAGTTGACTCTCATTATGAAGGCTAACGAAACAACATATCGCCGCCTCCGCCTTCTGTCCTACCGCATGTGCGCTCCTTTGTAACCCCTGCATCGATATATATGGTGGCTGTCTGACTTTTACAGACCATACCACACACACACACACACACACACACATATATATATATACGCACATACACGTGTACATATACATACACGTGTGTATATATATAAATACATACACATGTGTATATACATACACGTGTGTATATATATAAATACATACACATGTGTATAAACATACACATATGTGTATATGTATATATATATAAATACATACACATGTCTATATACATACATACACATATGTATATATACATACACATGTGTAAAGATATACATACACGCACATATATATTTTAAAGAAAGGAAGATTAAGATAAAATATTGCATAAAATTACATAAAGTTACATAAAATTAATACAAATTTTATTACATCGAAAGTTCAGATGCAAGGAGTTACATTAATCAAAGATAAAACTAAACTTTGAAAAATTGAAGAATAAAACTAGAAATAAATGGCCGGGAAGGAAAAATTAGCAGTATTGAGTAGCCATTTTTGAAGATATAAGGGGGCGTAAGATAGCAAAGTAGCAAAAGTTTGTAGAATTGGAGAAAGTTTTTTAACAATTTTTACAGTTAGAGCGTTCAAAAATATCTCACTTGGTCCGTATGAATTCGTACTCCGTTATGTGTATAATTCCGTAGAGTTACAAATGAAAATCCTGGACTCGTATTTTAAATATACCAGTCCAGGATTTCACCCCAAACAAGGCCGGCCGCCACTGTAGACGTAAGGTGCTAGCTACTGAGAATTAGGGTGGAAGTTTTGGGAGTCATCCTAAGTTACGAGCTGTGCAGCGAGATGTCATTAGTTTTAAATATCTGCATGTCGGTACAGTATGGGAAAGAGGGAGCAGGGAGTGAGTTCCAGAGGCCGGCAACTTCCACAGTGAATGGATGGGATTTGCCAGATTGTCGGGTTGGTCTAGTGAATTTAGGTCGAGGGGACACCAGAGCAGAAAGTTCATCGGAGCACATTCCATTGAAGTACTTGTAAAACAAGCACAAGGATGCAACATTGCGGCGATGGGACAGGGTCTGGAGCTTGGTGAATATGGAGAGGCCTATTAAGTTAGCGACTCTTTTTTTTACCTTGTCTAAGAGGGAAAGACCAGTGGATGATGCACCATCCCAGATGTGGCAACAATATTCCATGCATGGGTGGATGGTGGCTTTGTAGAGATATAGAATAATGTCAGGTGTGAAAAGTTTAATGGCACGGTAGAGGGGGCCCACCTTTTTTGCAGCAGTGTCTTCAATGTGTTACTTGTTAGGCCGAGGAGTTTGGACGTTGGACATTCAGGTAGGGTGTCATTTTCCATGTCAATCGGTGGTTGAATAGGTTTCCTGTAGTTGTTGAAGGAAAGGAGCTTTGTCTGTGCAGCATTAAATGTTACCATACATTTATGATCCAATTTCCACTACAGACTGTAGGTCACTTTCTAAGGATTCAGCCATTATGAAGAGGAGTGGAGCGTAGTGTCGTCAGCAAATATCGCCATCTCAGACTCAATATCATCAAGGAAGTCGTTTATGAAAATCGGTAACAGTAGAGGTACACCAGCATTTATGTCATGTTGCCTGGATTAACGTCCATCGGGGACAACCTAGATGTTTTTTTTGGACTTATTCTGCACACGTATCAATCACATCAGCCGTTTCCCTGACAACAGATTTTGGGACATTAAATATACGTTATTCCCATTGAATAGAAGGAAACTATTGTAAAAGACCAATTTCTTTAAATGTAGCTCTAGTTTGATGCAATTGCGTGAGTCTTTTGACTATCACAAGGTCTGTCTTCGCGTCTGGTTGTCGATTCCCACGACCATTAAGATCATAATGCCTACTTTGTGCACGGTAGGTTACAAGTTGTCAGACGGTGCTCAAGTAAGTCGTATGTCACGAACAATATGTCGAAAAAGAAAGACAGATTTTCAACACGCTGTAACGCAAAAATCGTTAAGTTTATATCGGATAATTGGATTTTCCCTAGTTGTCACACCAGTCGAGGAGGTTCGACTTGACTAGAACCATCAACCCCTTCTTTGTCGGAGTGAGCTGTGGGTTGTGGTTCGGTTGTAGGAGGTGAACTCCTCCTTCGAAGAAAGGGAGTGGAATATTGCTACGGCGAGGGCAATATGTTATTTTTGTACTCGATTAGTGGGAAGAAAGTCAATCCCGACTGGTGACATTTTATGACCAGATTTTACAGACATAGAGCCGATGTAACTAGCAGGGCTACTCGGCGTTGTCCGTGATTACATATGCACATGCTATATACGGGAAAGCTTTCACAGACACAGTGTAATTTTGCCACTGAAAAGTCCATTGAGTTCTCTCGTGTCAGTTTGATATGGCAAGTTTGGCACAGGAACACAACGACGATCGATCTTAGCGACGTTGTCTTTAAATTAAAATGCTGAGATTCAAAGATCCCCAACATATGAAATAATCCGTAAACTGACGTGTCGCCAGACAACGTTGAGTCTTGTTAATCTTTAGTATTTTTACCAGTTCTTCCACCGAATTCTCATAAGTTTCAACGATGAACCTGGGGCAAAACGAGATACTTAACAGAAAACCAGCTGTAGAGTCAAAAGTAGCATTTCCATATAAACAATATTAAATGTTCTGAACAGTCAAAGTATTGGAAAACAATACCACAAGAAAAAAATGAGTATTGTTTTTCAAAAGAAATACAGATCATTTATTCAGCTGTGCTATTCTCCTAATGTTTTACCACGACTTACCTGACTAAATTCTATTTAAGCAAATATTTCATGAGTCATACAAAGAAATTAGTTTGTGTTGAGTTTATTTGGTAGATTAGTTTTGATCCAAACATTTTAATCAAACAGACCAAACCAGAAACATGAAATGATATCAGTTCGAAGATTAATGAATTTATCTACACATGTATAATTTTACATTTAAATATGTTCAGAGTTCGATACTTAAAGTAGAAAGTTCTGTGAACCTTTAAAACTTATATTACGCCCTGCCAGTGTTCACCTGGTGCTCGTGTTGTTTGCATATCCGGGGAGCCAAGTGTCACTTCAGCAAATCTGACATCACTAAAACTTGCTACGCCTTTCCTAACATGACTGTCCAATTCAGAAAACTCTGTTCAAGTACTGCGTGAAGATATGTTTGTTTGTTGGTTTTAGCGACCTTTCAACCCTTATAAGATAATCTCGGGTCAAACGTGAAGATATACGCTGTGCAAGAAGCGCATCTTCTAAGGAAATAAACTGTTGCTTTCTTCTCTTTCTATGGCAACGATCTATTTAACAAATTGATGCAAGATCAAATACACCCACCATAGCTCCAACGCTACTCAACACATTATTTCTTATAATATACAAGCTTTTCTTACCAGACGTTGCCCAGTGTACATTACGTACAAATCTGCTTTGTAAAAATATCGGTTCTCTGCATTCGGAAATAGATCCTTCTCATGACTTACTACAAGATAAATAAATCACATTTAGTATAATAATAAATTACATCCTACTTAGTTTTTTGAGTAATCATATTTCCATCGTGCCCCCGCACTTGAAAAGGAATACCAATGCTTTATATCTACTTTAATTGCGTTATTAACTTTTAATTGGATTTGATCTCCCATAACAGATCTTACCTAAAATTACTAAAATCAAAAATCAAAATGTGAAGTTTTCATAACAAAACATCAGTCTTCATCTCATTTTCAAGTTCCAGTACGCTTCTCTATAGCCAGTCTGCCTTTTTACTTGTCTGTCCACAAGGGCAGGTATAACCACAAGATCAGCTTTTTATGTGGGAGAAATCCAGCTCCCCAAAACTGGCATACTGGTTTGGGACAAAAATTAAAATTGTCTCTTTCTAGAAGGAAATCTGTTTTATGGAATAAGGACACAACAGATACACACCTTTAATCTTAACTCGAAGACATAAAAAGTGTTTTGAACACGAACACAACGCAGATATATTCTTGATTCCTCTTGAAGAGGGCGGGGATAGAGATTACATTGTTCTATAATCAATCTGTTATATCTGTCGGCTGCTGAGTGGCTGGCACATCAGCGTAACTTGAGATATTTGCTCCTGATGTATTACTCTAAATCGAAAAAATCAGCTGCTGGTTCCTCAATTCATAGGTCACATTTTTTAATCCTCCTAACGTATGAAAACTTTTATATTTTAGCTTCTCGTTCAACTCCATACTTACAAATATGATGATTTTGATGTTAACACGATTTGAGTTTTAACTTAGGTAAAATTGAACGTACAAAAGTGGGTCATTTACGACAGACAATGCTAACGGTACCATCCGAATCCTGACGCATGTTAATTAACTGTTGGCAGTCCCAAGCTATTAGCTGGAGTGTAAGATCTGGCTTATTTTCCAGTTTGCTAAAGGCCCTCCTTTTAATTTAAAATTCTATGTTCGACACTAATCCTTGTGCGAGCCATTTAAAGTGATTAGCACTTAATTCCGATAACCTGAAGTCATCACAGTGGTTATTTACTATGCTTTCAAAAGTTGTATAGTCCTCATTATCATTTGTGAAAGATAAATGTTTTGGACTAAATAATTTTGTCACCAACAAATTTTTGAAGTTACAAATTTCAGTCCAATTTTTTACAGTATGTCTCCATAACGTCTGATATACGAGGCAAAAGCAACCTCATTATCCGGGTTGTAGTTGAAAATATCAATGGTATTTCGCATTGCAAGACGAAAAATCGAACAAGAAAGAGTTTTATCAGAATCGCCAAGTGAGAGAACGCACTTTCGTCTACTCATTTGCTACTCATTTGCCAATTTAGATGAACATCTTTTCGAATCTTTTTCTTGTGCGTTCTCTGATTTTTATCTTTCCGTTGAGTACATTTTTTTGTTCAGAATGCTTAGAGTTGTTCTTCGAATTTTATGACTACGGGGCAAAAGTAACCTCATTGTCAATTGTATTCCAAATTTTGCTAAAATAAATAAAACGAATGCCACATTTTACACATTTTAACCCTAACCCGGCAATTCATGACGTTTTATTCGATTTTGAATGGCTGAAATTTGTGTTTGAAATTCTACGATGCCTTCTACGTCAATAGTATCGATATTTGCTCTTTGGCCGAATAAAACCGACGAACCTGAAACGAGCAAATAAAAGGATAATAATAAAAGGAATTAATTACTAAAATTGTCTCCTTCTAGAGAATAAGAGAGTTTATTTACATAAATCCCCAAAGGGGAGAACATTAAAGTTGTATATCATTCCATACGCGAGCCACAAACATTATAACATGCCCTTGTAACAAGATACAACCGATAGAACAGTTTTCGAAACAGCCCCTAACAAAAAGATATCATTTTTACAAACGAACAATAAAATATTATATACAATATGAAAACAGGTTTCAAACAAATAACATATAAACAAAACATGAACGGTCAGTTACCCGCTATACAGAGAGCGGGCGGACAGTTTTATAACATTTCTGTACGTCAATTTAATTGCTGTTCTTAAAAAGTTCTATATCTTGAAATGCTGATGCTGAGCTCAAAGAAAGATATTTTTGCGAAAAGGTTCTACTCCTCTGTATGGACCATTGAACATTAAAGATATTATATAGAAAAGGGCACATGTTTTTACATTGCTAACTTTCGCGTGGCGGGTGAAAGCAAAACCTAGTTTGTCCTTTTGTGGTGTGTGCATCACGAAGAAATTCAACTCTTAGAGTAAGCTTTGCCCCACCAGATGCATAAAAGATTTACCAGGCATCGATGTTTATATTGACGACATCGTAATATTATTTAACATATACTTGGAAGAACACTTTTTCTCCTTGTGGAAAATGTTTGACAGAGCTATGGTTTAAACTTAGAGAAAAGCAAGTTCTGCAATAGCGAGAAAGCGAGAAATTTCAGAGTGATGTCCGACAGCTGAAAAGATTAAGATTAATTCAGCTTCAGTGCAACTTATTGTTGTACAGACCACACAACCATACAAATCTTTGTACGTAAAATGAAAAAATATAAGCCGCAGATTTTTATTGAAAACACAGACGCCTTTACCTGCACTAGAAACATCCGGCCGTTTTACGAAAAATTAAAAATGTTTTTCTTTGTGTTGGTAGATGTGACATTCCTAGCCCGTCTTTAAATAAAAAACAAAAAACAAAAAACAAAACAAACTCGGCAACAATCAAACTTATTTCGTCCTTTTTCATGTCTAAATAAGGAACGAATTAAGACGAAAATAATGCAGAAAAATAAACAAAAAATGTTACTTTCAGGGGATCATCTCGCTAAATGAAATTTTCCGGAAAATACAGCTTTTCAATATTTGATGTAGCTCTCTTGACAGGGCGACGATCTTTGAAAGTAAACTGACATATATATATATATATATATATATATATATATATATATATATATATATATATATATATATATATATATATATTCATTTACTCTTTGTGAATTTTTCTGATGTGTTGCAGAGACATAAAAATGTTGTTTGGCTCACAACAAATGAAACGGACCGTAAAAAATACATCTCACAGAAATGTTATGTTTTTTAGAATATGTGAAAAAATAACAATAAAAATAATGAAATAAAATATTTAAATGTTGAATTAAATTAAAGATAATTTAATTAACGTTTAATAATAATCTATCGTCATAATATAAAGCTCAATATATTTAATAGAGCAATCAATTCTAGGGATGAAAGATGAGTTCAGAACACGAGCTTCATATATTTGAAAATTTTACATGAAATGAAAAAAAATAAAACAAAATAAGGACCAAAAAGTGTAAACATTTTCAAAGTTAAATGTTGTCGATTATATTTACAAGTACATCGTCGGGTTTTTTCTATCCTCTCATGAAAACAGTTCATCTTTGAAAATCCATGGATATGTTTTTATTATGATCTTTCATCTCTCTCTCTCTCTCTCTCTCTCTCTCTCTCTCTCTCTCTCTCTCTCTCTCTATATATATATATATATATATATATATATATATATATATATATATATATATATATATATATATATATATATATATATTCTTTATCGTGAGGAAGTCTTTCAATAAAGACGAAACGTTGATAAATAAATAAATAAATCCCATAGGTGTTGACTTTCCTTTTTTTCAATTTATATATATATATATATATATATATATATATATATATATATATATATATATATATATATATATATATATATATATATATATAAAGCCTAAGAATGCATTTTTTTTTAAATAAATAGTAATTTATTCAAAATGAGTCCTAAATTTTCGACGTCCTCGTCAGGGGTACAAGACATACTTTTTTTCATAGCGACATGTTTATCGCTAGTAGAAGGTAGAATCCGTAAGATGTTGATTCAGTTCAAATGTCGAAATCTTTTAGGGAAAGATGCGCGGACACGCATTAAAGATAAGATATGTTGGTCTCCCATTAGAAAGCATTGAATATTTAAATGTAAGAAAGTTGTTTGAAGCCTAAGAATGCATTTTTTTTTAAATTAAATTATAATTTATTTAAAAGTAGTCCGAAATTTTCGACGTAATACGTCCTTACTTTCTTACATTTAAATCTAATAGGAGACCACCATATCTTATCTTTAATGCGTTTCCGCGCATCTTTCCCTAAAAGACTTCGACATTTGAACTATTACCGAATCAACATCTTACGGATTCTACCTTCTACTAGCGATAAACATGTCGCTATGAAAAAAAGAATGTCTTTTACCCCTGACGAGAACGTCGAAAATTTTGGACTACTTTTAAATAAATTACTATTTATGCATTCTTAGGCTTCAAACAACGTTCTTACATTTAAATATTCAATGCTTTCTAATGGGAGACCACCATATCTTATATATATATATATATATATATATATATATATATATATATATATCGATGCAATAATTTATTTAAAGATAGTGTTTTTTTCAAGCATCTAATCCAGACAATTACATTTTTGAGACTGAAAGGAAATAATTAAATTTACACACGACAATTCAAATACAATTAGAGAGAGAGATAGTAACAACCCATCCGATACATCTTTTGAGAGAGGGGAAATTGGCGACTATCTAATCGTTACATTTAGCTAGGGAGGGGGAATTACATAATTTACTACAGACACCGAAGGGGAGTGAGGAGGGGGGGCCCTGTTTTTCAAATCAATCGGGACGTACCTAATTATGACACTTCCCGGCTAGCGATAAATGTAATTTCAAGAGAAGAGCGACACAATCTTACTCACACGCGTACATAGGCAAGCATAAATATGTACACATCTTATGTACATACATACACGCATCACCACCCACACATATTCATAACCATGCATACTCATATACACATATATATGTATCTATTAAACACA
The DNA here is from genome assembly GCA_963556195.1 of Sepiola atlantica. Lineage (NCBI taxonomy): Eukaryota > Metazoa > Mollusca > Cephalopoda > Sepiida > Sepiolidae > Sepiola > Sepiola atlantica. The sequence goes on along the minus strand of CAUVYP010000426.1, from coordinate 54,577 downwards.
CACTTAGTTTAAACATCTTTACAATAAACATTAAGTTATCAAGCTAGAAAAAGAAGGAAAGGGAAGTAGAAAGATATAGAGAAGAAAGTGACAACTAACGATTAAATGCGTGATTATGCCGATAACGGGCTGTTGAAGACTTAATTTTTACTATTTTACTTGTCCTGCTGTGGGTTTCATTCTGGTTCCGTGACAATGATGCTAAATTTTAGTAGCACAACTCGACCAGGAAACAACGATTTAAAAAGAAAAAAAAGAGAAGAAAAGATAAGAACTCTGAGAATGAGCGGACCACAGTTTTTGGTTCTCTTGCCATTTTGTTTTGCTCAGTTCTGTGCTCTGTCAGTGGCTGAAAGTTTAGCCGCGGAGCGGAGCAGAAAATAGCCCTTTGAGTGTAGTAAGGAAAATAGGCCCATATGGGGAATACGGATAATAACCCTGTATAAATGAGATGCTGCCGGACTACAAGTTTGGCTGGTGGTAATCCAAATAAAGAGGGTGGTCTACGGTTTGGCAGATCATGGGATGGTACTGATGGAGCTGAAGGTTTTAGTCTCAAAGTTCATTGAGGGATGTACGGGGAGAACCCGGATATAGCTTGGACGGAGCTCCGCAAGCGGCTGGTGAAACAATACGCCAGCAAGCGGACCGCGATTGAGGCTGTACGTAAACTAACCTGCTGGCTACTGTGAGCGTTGGAGGAGAGTTCAGGCTGTGACAAGTCAGTGGTGGCGAATAAGGCAGCAGTTTTAAATAGGGGGGGGGGGTAGTGAATTTACCTAAAGGTGCTGAGATTTTTGTCGTGGTGAGGTGTGGCAGGGATTTTGAGAGGCTGGGGAAAGAGGAGAGAAGGGGGAAATTCTGTGTGTTTAGTTTTAGAAAAATATTTGAAGAAATGAAGATAACTTGAAAATGGGCGGGAGAGTGTGAAGAAAATAGTCAAAAGAGGTGAAAGGGGGAGGTGAAATTTTTGTTGTGGTCAGGTGTGAAATTTAGGCTGGGAGAGAGGGAGGAGTATTGACCAGGTGGCTATATGTCAGGAATGTGTGAGTATAAGTGTGTTTGAAAGAATGTGTGCTGAGAAGAAAGAAAAATGATTTTAATTTGGGGGAGTGATCAGTAAAATGTGGTTATGTTCAGGATGTGTTGATGGTTTGAGAGTAAATTGAGAGAAAAAAAAAGAGTTTTAAATATCTAAATATTTGTAAGGATGTGTAAATTGTGTAAATTGTGTTTATTTGTAAAGCTATTATTTGTGGTTAAGTAGTTTTTGATTCGTAGTGGGTGATTCACGTGAGAAAGGAGTCAGCACGTAAGTGTGTATGCGGGGGGGGGGGTTGTGTGCAAGTGAGAACGATAAGAAGAAGGGTTAGCCATGATCTAGATTTAGCTTTTGTTCGGTCAGAATATAATTTTGCTTATTAAGGGGGATAGATTGTAGAAACCATTTCGTTGTCTAATGGTGTCAGAGTCTGTGATGAGTCTTCGCCGAGCTTAGTTATGAATGTGTTTGATGATTTGGGCCTGTTCAAACTTGAAAGCGTGATCGTGTTCTAATACGTGGGGGAAAAAGTGCACTGAGAGAGCTATTGTTTTTTATGTCTCTTTTGTGTTCGCTCAATCTTTTTTTTCAATTCACGTAAATTTGATGGCAGTTGTTACACGGGACGGTATTGTTTTATGGTGTGTGTACCGTTGGAATACCTAGTTTTACAATGTGTTGCAGATGGATGTGTTATTGGAATGCGTGGATAAGAGAAGAGGTCTGTCTATGAGAGAGGTGTTTGGTATTTGATGTTTTTGATGTGTTTTTATATAGTTATTATGGTGAGAGTAGAAATGTATATAATCGTTTTTGTAAGTGTTTCTGCGGTGTACTTTGAATGCTAGTTTGTTGTTATTATAAGTGTGTCTAAAAATGGTATCGAGCTGTTTATCTCAGTGTCATGTGTAAATTTTATGTGTTTATTTTGTATTTGAGGGTAAGAAAATAAGAATATCGTCAATGTATCTGAAGTATTCGATAGGGCCGGATTCTAAGAAGAGGCAGGCCAATACAGTCCAAATTTTTGTTTGTAGAATTCGTCGTTGAATTGAAAATATGTTACGTCAGTGATAAGTCTAATTATTTCTATTATATTGGGGGGGAATGGTAAGTCGGTTTTGATTTTCTTTAGATGTGTGTGGAGTAAGTTTAGGCATTTTTTAACTGGGACATAGGTGTATAGCGGTGTTATGTTTTTCTTTTCTACTTTCATGTTTTTTTTATTTTGTTAAAAAGGTCGCCTGAGTTTTTTATGTGGGAGGGGCTGGGTGTCCATTAGTGGAGTGAGAATGTTGGCATGTCCTGTTTGTGGGTTTTGGGGATCCCGTATAGTGTAGGAATAATGGAGTGATATACTCAATATATATTATATCTATTTTTTATTGTTCGTAATTAGGTGATTTGTTGAAATGTTCTATAGTTTTGGTCAGTATGTGTTTTCGTCGGATAATAGAGTATATATATTTTAAAGATACGTGTTTTTTGGCCCCTCCCTTATCTGATGGTGACATGATTATTGGATAGGTGTTTTAAGAGTGTCTGTGTATCTTTTAGGTAAAAAGCAGGGTCATTTGGTAGAGTTGCTGTGGTTGAGATTATTCCTTTAGTAAAGTCTGTGTCAGTATGTCTGTAATTGTTTAGAACTGTGTTGGTGGTGGTGTTAGAGTGTATTCCGGTAGCGAATTTTAAGCGGAAACTGAGAGCTTCAGTTTCTATGTCTGAAAGTTTATAAGTAGTGAGTTTTTTTATAAACTCCGGGCGTCTTAGGGTTTTCCATTTGCTGTCTAGGATGTTAGTGATTTTGTTGTGTTGTTTTTGTTTGGAGGTTGATGGCCAATGTTCTGGCCTCGTGAAAAAGGTATGAGCTTTTTGTGTTTCAATAGGGTTTGCTGATAATATTAGATATTTTTGGAAAATGCTGTGTTTTAAAACTGCGAAAGTACTTGCGGGTAGGAAGAGTTGCCCCTTCCTTCATCTTTCCCCAGTCTCTCAAAATCCAAGCCACATACCCCACCCACTATTCATTTCACTTCTTCAAATTATCATCCTGACAATAAATACGAAACGTTGATGAATATATATAAAAAAATATATCTTGGGTTTTTCCTTTTTCATTTAGATTACGTCGGATTACGATAATTTTAATAAACAAAAAAGATATCGTAAAAATTTAATTTAACTTGAATATCTTATCTAAATAGCCCGGTTCGTAAACTGCACAAGTACCAAAAAAATAATATGAAAAAATGTTATCCACTGGGGAGGTGGGTAGCCTCGTATTTACAAGTATATCTCCTGTAAAAACGGTTCTAAAATCTATTTTCAATCGATATTTATTCGATAATTGCCGAATTTTCCTACTTGGCCAAAAGTGACGAATTTTCCGTTTACGAATTTTCCATTTACCAATTTTCCGTTTACCAATTTTCCTGTGACGAGTTTTCCGGGCACCATATATATTATTTATCTACCTCCAACAAGGTAAGATGTGATACAAGGTTGGGAAAGTGGGATTTGATAAATTAGCGCCCGAGAAGGTGAACACTCTGGCCATTAAAAATTGCTTGGGCAGCCCCGTCGGCATTCCCCGGTAGGGGCGCCTCAGGCAGTAAACAATAAACTTACTCCTCCCCAAAGAGGGGAGGCAAAGCCTGGGAGGGTGCACCTCCTAGAACTGCACAGGACCGACAACCCGCCAATAGACCGGCGTAGATCCAGACACAAAGGCCCGGACAATACCGGTTTATTAGGCGGGGTAAAAACTTTTCTTGGAAAGGAAATTTGTGCGATTCAAAATAAACATGAAATAGAGAAATGACGTAGGTTTCGAGAGGCAACAAAAGGGAAAGATAGAGAGAGAGAGAAAGAGAGAGATAGTGTGTGTGTGTGGGGTGGGTGTTAGTGAGGGGACGGGAAGCTTTATAGGGTGAATTTAAGTACAAGTTTAAGCGCTTAGATCAAAGCGGAAATGTGACTGTAATAAAAATTTAACGACGCCGGCTGTCTTTCCAAGTCGAGAGGCCGTGATGAATGAATAAATAAATAAATAAATTTTTTTTTAGTATTTTTTTTTTATCAAAGTTGAGAGAGAGCGAATAGGGGATTGAAATTTAAACTTTTTATAAACTTTTTGTTATTGTTATATTTGTGTTTGTTTACACCCCCCCTCCCCACCGCCGCCACATCCTCGAGTGAAGAAGCAAATATCTCGGCGTCAAAGGGTTGTCGCCGCCGCTGCGAACTAGCCGAATCTGAATGAACGTTGATCTGAACAGTTTAAAGCGGATTTGCGTTTTTCATAACGGAAATGAGGACAACGCACGAAGGGCCGAGAGAGAATTAATTCAAAATGGTGACACAGGGACGAGTTTAGGATGAAGGTTACGTTTAGAGAATATATATATATATATATATATATATATATATATTGTATTTATAAAAAGTGCTCAATAATAACAAGTAGAGCTGTTTATAAGTATAAATTTTCATTTATACAAACATTATTGGTTACATATGTGCATACATGTCTCTGAATCCTTGGTCTGATGAAGTTTGACGAAATAAAGTTTAAAATAAATCAATTAAAGAAAATGCGATTTTATTGCGTTAAATCCAATTTTGTTAAATGAAGAGTTCGAAGAGCTAAACATAATGCGATAAAAATGGTTTCATGTTGTTGTTGTTGTTTTAAAATAATATTTAAAGAGGAACCCTAACTAACCCGACATTAGTACAACGCATGTATTAAATTGACTTCCAAACTAACCTATCTCTGGCTAGTGCTTTATTCCCCCCAAAGGGTGAAATATAAATCTACAACAAATAATTATTACCAATAAATTTCTATCGACTTGCACAGTTTTCAGTTCTGGAACATTTTGTAATTTTTTTTTAGTTTATTTCAGAATTTGTTTTGTAGCCTCAAAGGCTTATCGTCATTTTCTTCATTTTTAGCTTCTATGCCGTATATTAAACAACTGAAAAATTAAAATTTAATTTTCAATCGATCTGTATATTGTTAACTTACTGAAACTGTTTTAAAGTTTTCATTTCCTTGACGTGTGAACTGACTCTGCTAGCTCAACTGTTCACTGTCTTTATTTATTATCCCTCTTTCTTTCAAGTCTATCCTTATCCCTTCATCCCATATTTTCCTTGGCTTTCCTCTCTGAACTGGCCCTGTTATTTTGAATGTGTATATTTATCAAAGGTGTAGGCGAGAAACACATAGACATGACGTTATCTCCTAATTTTATTAATAAAGAAATAAAAAATACGCAAGAATGATTGATCAAATCAATCCTCATCCGATTTCGTGACACTTCCCGTGTGTCTGTATTTCTTGTGTCAACGGAACTTTGTTAGTTATACATTTAAATGGTTATATTGAACTTTTCAGCTTTAATATGGCTGCTAATGAAAAATATTTAGCAATCATTCAGATTTGTTTTTTTTTTTTTAGATTATGACATGATGAACGAAAACAACACAAATATGACCGTAGACAACCGGAAACAAACTAAATAGTACCGAAAATAACCGCAGGTACTGGTAACTGTTTTTGTAAACTCGAACCCTAAGCTAACATTAAACTAACTTATTATATTAAGTAATAGATTAAGAACTTGAATACAAATAAATGATATCTATATCGACGGACACTTTACAGTGCTCTATTTGTTTTGTTTTTTTTGACAGAGCTTTGCATTACATTAAATTAGTAGCAGGCGATATCATTCACGACAGTACTCCACCCGAGAACGGACTGTTTCGCTGTATCACAGCTATTCAGTGTGGCTAGATCAGCACACATCCCAAGCCAAGGATCGAACAAGCAGCCAATTTAGTCGATAGTCTGATTTATATAAATGCGACTCCACAAAATTGAACCCGGGTTCGTGAAATAAACAGAAAATGAAAAAAAACAAAAAAACACTCAGATTTTCTTAAGTTGTATTTTTTAAACATAAATTGCTATTTTTTTTTAATTCTGTTGTTATAATTATTGTATTCTCGTGTTATTTTCACCCTTTTTAGTGAACAAATAGATGCAACAATTGACAAAACTGTCTTCCGCACAATTGAAAGACAATTTTCGCTGAACCGTTTTCTAAGTTATAAGAGAAAGAAAACATCCTGAATGAGAGTTATCTTCCCACTTTGTTCAAAAGTGCCAAAAAACTAATTGAATACGAGACAAGACACGGTAACTCTAATTCTTATTCACGGATTTCTGTCACTTAGGAAACCAGACTAAGAGTTAAAGAAACAGACAAGAAGAATACCGCATTGATTAAAGAATTTCTCTTCCATTTTCACAAATGCCGGAGAGCACCATCCAGACCTCCACTGACATTATCTTTGCTCAGCCCACAGATAAATATCGGGGGAGGGGGGGGGGGCTTAATGTCCGATGAATGTGAATCGCATTCAGGATCACACCTCTTACTGATGAGACGATCACCAAAGTGTCCCCGCATGTCATTGAACAGCGATAATAAAAAGAGGGTTAGACATTAGGTCAAATAAAACACAAGAAAGAGACGTATGGTAGCATGCAGTTGACAAGATGCATGGTGAGGCGGCGGGATAGGGTAGTGCTTGTAAAACCAATGTAGGTATTAGCTTTATTATTATTATGGGAGTTACATTCTCCCAAAGGACATTTAAACTTATAAATAACATTGGTTCTTTCTAGTGGTTTTTGAGTTGGGGAGGAATTGTTTTTTGGGAATCTTTTACAATGATCAGCAGAGTAAAAACGCTCAAAAACAAATATTCAACAAATAAAAGTAACTGTAGGCGATAAAAGTTATTTTCAAACTTACCTGTGTCTTTTCCAACTATTAAAAAGATTTTTAACCCGTTTAAATTGCTATTTATTTTAAATTTAAGTATTCGACACACGAACATCGCACAAAACAAGATGGCCGCTGTGGGTGGTGGGATGTAATGACAAATAGGAAGGCCGGCCATTTTTTTTTTTTTGCCAAATTGTACGCACAAAAAAACAAGAATTTTTTTTTACATCTAATACAAACAAATTACATAGGGAAGTAGAAAAAAATGTCTATTCACTTGTTGCAAATTTATGTTTTTAAACCCTTTCTCGCTCTTTCTTTGGACCCCGTTCGCGACTCTGCTGATCATTTTGTAAAAGATTCCCTGTTTTTTTTACTACAAGATTTTGGGTTTTAAATTTCTTATAGTAAATAATGTAAACTCTAGCTCGATTTACCAACATCTACAAAAACATTACTGCCTTCCCTCCGATTTAAGACAAATTCTAGTAATTATACATTCCGAGACCAATTTAAAACAATTAAAATACTCGAAGCTATCTACATAAAAACACACCAACCTAAAATTAACAACACCACATATGAAACCAGTGTTGTTCTGTGATGCCATCCAGCGTTGCTTAATTTAAAATCGCCAACGATTTCCTAAAAACGTTCTCTGCGCGTTTCTCCGCTGTCTTTTTAAAATTCTCTCCTTTTTCCAGCTTTTTTTTGTTCATTTCCTTTTGACACCTGAGGATGATTCGACGAAGAAGTGAAACATGTGAAAATTTATTCATTTTTTGTTATTTTAATACTTTATATATATATACCAAACAATAACATTTAATTTTCTACCGACCTGTACACATTTGACGTACGGAAACTGCTTTAAAGTTTTTATTTCAAAATAAGTTTGCGCCAATAGCTCTCTTTCAAACACAGTAAAAAAAATTAAACATGGCTGTCTAGGTTAATTGTTAGATATCGAAGGCGAACGAAAAATCTAGGTAGCCATGTTTAAATTTTTACTGGGTCTGAAATAGAGTATTGAACGAAATTTTTGTTTTCAATAAATAAACTTTTAAAAGTTTCAAAACTTAAAAGTATATAGGTCGGTAGAAAATTAAATTTTAATGCGTTTGGTGACAATTATTAGTCGTATTTTTTAATCGATTTCTCGGATGCTGACTATAATGCAAGACTACCGCTAATTTAAAAGTTGTTCATACTAAAAAATAGAATCTCATTTTTTATTTTTTAGTGAATATTTTTAAATTTACAGAGGCTGTTTTGTTGGGGGTTTTTTTCAGAAAGAAGCTCAATATTTTTAACTAATTTTATTAGCTTGGAAGTTTTCTTTCACCCGTCGATAAACTCGATAAACGCAGGTGGCCAGACAGTATGGCGACATGTTAATGTGGACAGCGTTGCTCTTTGAATTAACACTTTCGCGCCAGCTTAAAAAACTAACACCCGTGTTACCCGGCGTTGGTCGTGTCGAGACATACTACCGATTTGAACCGATTCGTTTTGATTTTGTTTGTTGATAGGGATTTTTTAAAAATGTCCTTAAAATTGTGCGATTGTACGATTGTGCCGAATATATATACAACAAATAACTGTTACCAAACGCAAAAAAATTGACATTTCTACTTATCTATATAATTTTTGCCTTGTCTTTACTGACTGCATTTGTTAGCATCACTTTTACTTAGCCAAGCCAGCGTGCTTTTCAAGACGGACGACAATTTTGCTGGGATTTGCTCGCGTATTTCAGAATTTAAAGATACTTGTAGGGAAAAGTGGTGTGCGGACAAAAGCCCACCGGACATAACCCCACCGGACAAAAAAATAATTCAAACACGGACAAAAAAGCCCACCAACGTAAAAATAAATAATTTTTTTTAAATTTAAAAAAATCTTTTTATATTTCATTTTTACAATTATCAATAACTCTTAGTCTGTAATTTATTTTTCTTGATAATTTTTTTTATTTATTTCATTTTGAAACATTTTTCCGGTACTTGCATCATAACAAAAACGCACCCTTTTTACTACTAACCCTAAGTCCAGGTGGTAAAACGAAAAATACATACTTTTTAGGGCGCTAACGAATTTTCTTTTGCGACAGAAGATAAATTGATGCATTGTTTTTCGGGCGGGGTGGGTGTTTTTTTCTGTTTAAAGCAATTTACGTGTGGTTTTACGACCCCCTAATTGTTTTTTTTTGTTTTTTTTTTCAATGTGTACATGTAAATCGTCTAAAAAATGTAGAATCTCATTTTTTTGTGTGTGGGGGGGGGAGGGGTTACTTTTATATTTTTTTAAGATTTTGATATTTTCATATATATTTTTCTCTTGTACCATTCTTTTCCTATTTACCAACTTGTACATTTTTACCGGTGCCATTTTAACTAAATTGAGAAATGAATTTTCGAATTCTCCATTAATTGAAAATTAGTTTAATTAATTTCAAGGGGAAATAAAACAAATTTTGGCACGAAAAATAAATTACAGACGAAAAGTATTGATAATTGTAAAAAAAAAAATAAAAATTTTTTTTTTTTAATTTTTAAAATTTTTTTGTCCGTGTTTGGTGGGCTTTTTTGTCCTACCACCGGACAACACAATAGTGTTTAAAAAAAAAGGTGTGTGCAACATCTTCGGTAGTTCTACCGAACTGCTTTTTTGGTGCCCGGAAAACTCGTCACAGGAAAATTCGGCAACGGAAATTCGTAAACGGAAAATTCGTCACTTTTGGCCAAGTAGGAAAATTCGGCAATTATCGAATAAATATCGATTGAAAATAGATTTTAGAACCGTTTTTACAGGAGATATACTTGTAAATACGAGGCTACCCACCTCCCCAGTGATGAACATTTTTTAATATTATTTTTTTGGTACTTGTGCAGTAGGGACCTCCAATTGCATGTGAAGAACGGTGACGTCACTATTTCATGTGTACGTTAAGAAGTCATACATTCGTTTTGCTTTACCGATTGCAAAAAAAACTCTCTCAAATAAAGTTATACTTGTTTTAAAGTAAAATAGTTTAGTTAAAGGTTACATTATCAAATTCTGAAAGAAACCCTTCTTCATTGTCCGATGAAACTACGAAATTTTCTTGTTTTACGACACACGGGGTAGTGTTTACTAAACATCGCGTGAGACATGGCAAGATATTATCTATGTACGGATGAACAGAAGTGAAACAAATTACTTTACTACTATGGTGTAAACAAAAATAACGGTTTGTTTTAACCATTTATTCGTCAATTGAATAATAAAAATTCAAAGTAAAAATAAGTTTATATTTCGAAATGGATAAACATTTTAATTTGAAAAAAGAAAAATGATAAAAAGTATTATAAATATATAATAATAATAATAATAATAATGATAATAATTACTTTTGTCAACGTTTTTTCTTATTAGTGTTACTGTTTACAAATTAGCGTGCGGCGTGCACCAATTTTACTCTAAAAATGTATGCGCATGCGCGTGGGACAATTTCACTTTAAAAATTGACGTGTTAATTATGGCTAGTATTGCGTTCCATAGTTGCGGCAAAATCAGTTAGTGCAAAAAAATTTTCTTACTTCTAGCAAATGAAGTAGTTTTTTCCAAGTACATAATATGACATCCGCCACAACTTTTGTCTTTTACGATTCATAATACTTCGGGCTATATTATATTAAAATATTTTGAAAAATTTCGAACACGAATATGTTCAAAAATGATGTTTAAAACCGATAAACTCGATCAATACGATCAAATGAATAAATGTCTCTGAAAATAAAAATTATTTCGTAAAACTTTTTTTTTTTTTGCATTTCAATAAATCACAGTATATTTTATTGAGAAAAGGTAAAAAAAAATTCAAAACATAATAATATTGCTTTTATTTCCACTTTTTATTTGTGCATTCACGGACCAGTTTACTAAAACAGTTTACGTAAAATTTAATAAAATTAATCCAATGTGTTTTTTAAAAGAGTTTAGTTTTATATAAGAAAAAAAAATCGCCGGATGACAATATATTTCGTTCAATATTTCATAAAATGAAACAGGGGGGGGGGGATCACGTAAAAAAAATATTTTCCCTAATATATTTTAGGAAAACAGCATTTTAAAGATAAATTAGTCCTATAATGAATAAGTATTGAAAATTTCGTGAAGATCTGGCCATAACTTGATTTATGCGAGATTTATTAAAAATGTGCCTATCACAGCGCACATAAATGCTTATACATAAGAACGTTAGTTTATCACGTAAAAAAAAGTACACAACATTTTAACTTCACATTTTCATGAGTTTCGTATGCTGGAAAAAATTCTAAAAAATCATCAGCAGTTTATTTAATGTATCCTCTTTTGAATGGTAAAAAAGTTTTGTTGATAATCTTAATCTAAATTAAAGTTACATCGTGTTATATATAGGGGGGGGGGGTAAATAGTTCACAACCAATTAGAGGTCCCTATTGTGCAGTTTACGAACCGGGCTATTTTTTAGATAAGATTTTCAAGTTAAATTACATTTTTACGATATCTTTTGTTTATTAAATTGTTAGGTGAAAGTACAGAATAGTTAACAAAGCACCCCCTCCTCATTCTCCCGATGTAAAAAATCGTTGTCTAAATAATATTATTATTTCAAGCCTGGTTCGTAATTAAGTTACGAGATGAAATCCATCATAATTCATTCATTTTAATTGACAAAACATCAATTACTTCGTGTGTGTGCAAAACTTGAAAGGAATTTAAAAACTATCAAGTAAAACGTCATTTAAACTGGCTTTAAATTCTTAGAAAATTTCCATGTATTTAAAAAAAGCAAAATTGTTTTTTAACTGTAATTCAGTATTTTTTTTTTTCATCTTGCCTAAAACTTGTTTTAACTTAAAAAAAAGAAATTCTTCTTTCAGACAACGATTTTTTACATGGGGAGAATGGGGGGGGTGCTTTGTTAACTATTCTGTACTTTAACGTTCGGTCCAAACCTTTAATTTCGTAACGTAATTACGAACCGGATTATTTAGAAAGCCATTCTTATGGAGTGAGGGGGTCGGGCTTTGTTAACTATTCTGTACTTTCACCTAACAATTCCCTTCAAGGGTCACACGACGCATCTTAAGACATATTTACTAGCCAGGAAACACCCCTTGAGCGAGAATCGAAGTACGCTGAGTAGACGTGAAACCCCCTATCCAGCGCACCCAAATGGTCACCTGGAATTAAGTGGGTTTCCTGAATACAACATATATTCACTCCAAGGTGCTGAAGGTCTGTAGCAACTCGAAATTTCCGAGAGTCAGCCCACAGACATCTATGCTTGCTTGGGTTCCAGAAACGAACATCGAATGTTGATTTGCCCAACATCCAAGGGGTACGTTAGTTTGACTATTCTATAAAGAGAAGGGTGCAACTGAACAGGGACACTCCCAACACAAACATTATTTTAGAATAGCCATGGGTTGTGTTAAATGAAAATTATCGTTGACCTCCCTTAGCATTTGTCAGAGCCCCTTTGCTTCTTCGTGTTTTCTGACAACTGTAAAGACTCTTACAGCTTTATGGAAGTTAAGGGGATCTTCAACTGACTTGTTACCCACCTCCCTAAACGCGAGTAGTTTTTCAGATCAGCCACTTTATAGTCTCCTCCTGTACCTCATTCACTACACACATACTTATTCCTGGGAGAAAAGCAGTTATTTCCTTCTTTTTTTCCAACGAAGGGCTTCTCTGCCGTTTTTTGAGATGGAGGTGGAGATGGGAGTGGCATGTCTTCTTTCACTGGGGAGTGGGAAGGAGTCGTGTTTCTATTTTGTAGAAAGGGAGAGGCGGGTGCGAACTGTTTTGCAGGGGATGCATGAGGGAATGCTTTGGGGGTGACTAAAGGGGAAGGCTTAGTAGAGGACACGGGTTTGTTCTTGTTTTTTTAACTGGGCTAAAAGGAATTAACTTGTATTCCCTCCCTTTCAGGGGAGCGGGTGACTGCGAGCTTATATTTTGGGGGGATTTAGGACTTTCTGGTACTTTTTCTTTATCAAGTTTTTTTAGGTCACGAACCTCTACATATTTATCCTTACCAGGATCCTTTGATAGCATTTACTCTTCTCTCATTTGTTCCAGGGCTAGACGACCAGGTGTTTTCCCTGAACCAAAATCCATCTGTTATTCTCCCTGTCATCAAGTTTACTTAGATCAGGGAGTACTCGGTAGTCGTTATCAGATGATTTTGATGGGGGTGAATTAATGGGCGTCCCCACTCTTTGGTTCATTGGCACTTCTAAATGTTGGCTCACCCTGGTCTTCGTAATCATAAGCTTTCTTAGTGGGCATTCAAAAGTGAGGTGACCGACTTCCTCACAAGCCCAACAAACAGGCCTTCTTCCAGCCACAATTACCATATATAATATGGAATGTTTTCGAATGCCGTCTTTTTCCAAAAGAATTTCAAATGTCCATATCCCTGGGTGCTCATTACGGACGTAATGCCCCATATTTTAAGAAGAAAGCTCCTAAATGTTCCCCGTCCACATGAAACGGAACGTTAAAAATGGAACAGCCGTTCGTCTTTTGCCCATGTATTCCATTCTAAGTATATGGTCCTTGTGATTATTTCTGTTTGGGAAAGTTTCAAGCATGTTTCTTCATTTGGAAACAAAGTGTTCCAAGTATTGTATTCTTTGTGATCTATACCCTGCTGTTGCTAGTAACTAAGAAATAAGATCTGTAGACGATCTAATTACTTTTTTAGTCTTTTTGTCGACGACAAACATGATTGTTTTTTGTTAATTTTCTCTAGATTAGGAATGTCCACTAGTAAACCCGTATCTGTTACTAGATATAGGCACTTTTCGCCTTCTCAACAAATTCACCGACATTAATGGCAACTTTAGGAGGCTTGCCCCATTCTGAGCGCATCAGCCGGCCTCTTCTGCCCCTCGCTAATATCCATAACATCAGAAGGCTTCGGTCTACAAGTAGCCGTCACCATAATGGTTATCAAAACTGATAACAAAAAAGTTTTAAAAAAACCTCCTAAAGTTGCCATTAATTAATGTCGGTGAATTTGTTGATAAGGCGAAAAGTGCCTACATCTAGTAACATATACGGGTTTACTAGTGGGCATTCCTAATCTAAGTAAAAAAACAAAAAACAAAAAAAACAACAGTGGTAAAAAAGCAAAAAAAAAGCTTCAGCACAAAAAATCAGTTCCAATGCGATAACAACAACAACAACAACAACAACAACGATAACAACAGGGAATCAACAATGGTAACAATTCAAAAGAATACGCAAGAGGGGAATCAAATAGCGAGAAGCCTAAATATTTCCAGTATTTTATTAGGAATTGACGAGTACGGCACCATAAAACATACAAAATATGCTGCGACATCCCATCGACGATCAAGTTGTTAGGAGATTGCACTCAAGTAATTACTCCTCTTTCCCATTACGTCGTGCATCTCTTGGGTGCCTCTGTCCGACATTCGGTGCCATGTTGGAGCAGAATGTGGCCTCTTAAGGTGATATCACGTATCTCTATTCACTGTCCGATAGCTGCCCTGTAATAACTTGCATCTTTTTAGCATTGTATGGGCGAAAAACGATGCCCATTATAATCTCCATCATCTCCTTCAATTCCTTTGTAACAGCAGCTGCCGTCCCGTCATTGCATGTAACTCCCTCCACATTGCTAGTCTCCCAGGTCCACAATCAATCATTGAACAGTATGCGCCCCACAATAGTGTGTTTATAAAGCTAATCTTGTCCAATTTTTTGCAGTCCCAATTTCACCAGGATCGTGTATATTCTGGGCAGGATATATATATTGATTGATATCGAACGCAGTTCCTGACCACCTTCTGAACTTCCTCTCGTTTTATAAGTGGAATGTTCTATCCACTCCCATGTAGTGCATGTCATGAAACTCTTCTAGTTCTCCGGTTCTTAGAGAGTAAGTACCAGGACGAACCTCTTCTTTCTCAACTACCCACTCTTTGTTCATTTGGGTTTAGGCATCTGCTTTGTTTCTCTCTGACGGCACAACAAACACTGCTTTTATTCGCAGTCCAAACTCGGATATTAACTCTTCAAGTATTCTCAATCTTCGCTTCACAATCATTTCTGCAGCACACTTGGTTCATATTGTGGCACAATGCGTGACCTTTTGGGGAGCTAAGTGCTCCACGTTATATTCATAATCCTTATGCCAGACTTATTTCAAAAACAGTAATTCTCTGCGTTTTGAGATCACTGAGTGCACCTATATTTTGGAGGACTGAAGGTCGGTGTCAAACTGACAGGTGCATGTGATGGGTTCAGAGATCAAACCAGTCGTCGGTCGAGAAAATCAGTTATCAAACACAAAACAAAACATTTGACAAGGCGTACAACGATGACGTCTATATATTCCCTCTCACTTTCTCTCTTTCTCTCTCCCTCTGTCTCTCTCTCCTTCTCTCTCTCACTCTCTTTCTCTCTCTATTCTCTCTCTGGTAAAGAGATTGAAAATTTGGAGTCGGCTTTTGAAAGGATGAGGAAAACACGTGTTTCTCGCCGAACTCAGCCGAATCTTCGAGTTTTAAATATGTTCCTCGGCAAAAATAAATTATATTTTTATATTTAAAAGTTTGTTCCATTTTTATATAATGTTTGATTTGCAGCACGATCGTCCCCAGTCAGCCAGCCAGCCAGTCCCAGAAGCAGACGACGGTGACTATCGTCAGACGATGATTGCTCACTGGCGATAATAAAACGAGACATTGCACATACACGTACACATGTTGTCATCGTCTTGTCGTCACATACCGTCTCAAGATCCACCCGCCAAACAGTTGGATCACATTTATCGGATCACATTTGTTCCGCGACCAAGATATATATATATACCCCTTCGGTCAAAGCAAGCCATTTGATAACATTGATGCAGCGTGACCTAGGATAACGATCACGGACACCACGGCTCAACAAACAAATCGACGATCACAACGACATTTGAAAACAAACCCACGGACACAATCCAATTCTAACCGGAACGATTATCACAGCATCAAAAGTAGAGAAAAAGACAACACACCGTAAAATTTATAAACATTATTCCTGTTTTTGTTAACGTCTGCTACTTAAAAAAATACATAGAAAAAAATCACTAACCCAACATCCTTGAATGGAGTGCTCACAGGTGGATCGAAGATCCCAATATTTACTGGGAAATCGTCTGACTAGCTGCTGACTAGCTGCCATGGCTAGCTGCTCTGAAAAAGAAAGAGCGGGTCTACAATCTAACAGATCCAGAATTAGTAAACTTGGCATATGACTTCTCAGACGGTCTACATACGGAATGGATCGGAGGACAATCCGAATACCGCCGATGCTACTAGGGGCCCTAATAATTAAAATAAGGCAAAATCGAGGTGAGGCACTCGCAGACTTAGCTAATAAGGATGGACCAACTTGTTAAGCTAGCATACAAGGACGCAGATATGAAGGAAAGTTCGACTGCGCAAGTGCACTTAGCTGAATTTTTCATATATTAACATCTTTCATTAAGGAGGATGTGGCCAGATCTTATCCGACAACATTATCGGAGGCTTTGTCCTTTACAAGCCAATCCGAAGTGGCCATGAAAAGGAACAAGTTATTCTTATTCAAAGGCTGGGACCTCTAATAGATGTAGGCTACCCAAGACTGACTTCTACAGCGTGAAAGGTCGAAGAAAACCCATGGTTCAGTTGTAGCAAACAACAAAAGCTGTAAAGAGTAAGTCTGGCGCGTATGCTTTGGCAAAATCTAGGAGACCGCGGCGAGGGCATTTTAGCCATAAGAGGCAAGAACAGGACTGACCATGGTCATCTGAGGGAGAAGTAAGTAACTTCAATTCAGGAAAAAGAAAGACGAGGGTACCCTCGAAAACCACACATTATCTATCATCGGCATGATCAAACCCCATTACCCGGTAACCATATCAAGTCCTCGAAGAAAAAAGGACTCCGGGGAAATATGAACCCTAGAGGGCATAGATATCAGGGAGGTAGTAAAAGCGGTCCGAAACAAAAATTGTGCACTTTATTACAGTGAGACCTGCAGTTTTACGTTTGCCAGAAAGCCTCGAAGCAGACGACATCTAAAACTTTCAAACGGAACCTTAACCCTAACTCCTGAAGAGACGATAAGTTTCTGTCAGGACAATAAATCGCTAAGGATAAAAAAAATGTCGAAAATATGATGTACTACACAACTGGGGGTAGCAGGATAAGTTGGCAGGGGAAGGGTACGGGAAAAAAACATGGGAGGAGATTAGACACTGCCTCCCAATCCTTTACGTCCCCGTTCTGTTCGGGGACCCCAGACTCGCTCTGCTCCCCACCATTCTCTGTCTAGCTCTAACATTCTTTTCATTCTCGCTCCCCTCCACGCGTTCTCCTAGCCTTATGCTATCTCTTTGCCATCTGGGCTCTCAGTAAAGTGAACAGTTCACCTAGTAGGACCTTGCTCCGGGTCTCCTTGTCACGCAACCCGCTCATGAAAGGCATCCACCAGAATGGCCTGGTTGGGACCCGTATTTGTGATCGCCCCATTCGTCGAGTCCCTCTCCTTCGGTTAGCGCCGGGGCTTGCGTACAACTTCAATCTTGGTCCACTCGCTGGCGTATTGCTTCACCAACCGCTCGCGTAGCTCCGTCCAAGCTATATATCCGAGTTCTTCTTGTAAATCTCACTAATGAACTTTGTTGAGACTCGACCTGCCACTTCCATCAGGGGCCAGCAGTACCATCTCATGATCTGCCAAACCATAAACAACCCTCTTCTTTTGGATTACTGCCAGCCAATCTCGTGGTCCAGCAGCATCTTCCTTATACGGGGATATCTGTTCCATTTTCCTTGCTACCTCAAGGGTAATATTTTCTACCCCCTCCTCGGTTAAACTCCCAACAATTCTTCTGATTATCTCTTAACAAAACTTCGTGCAAAGTCAACTTCGTGCAAAGTTGAAAACACCCTTCTGTCGTCTTTTGCGGTCGTCGTTCTAACGAGCTTGCCAAGCTGAAAATTCTATCCAGCTCGATGCTGTTGCCGACCTTTATCGGTTTTTTTAATGAATACTAGCGCGATACTTTGACTGCAGGCCTTCGTATGTCCGCTCCTAATTCGATTAGGCTGCTCAACATTGTCTGTCACGCTGAAGCATTAAAAATAGCATCTGTCTGTCAGATATAATTGTGTCAGTCTGTCATGCCCAAGTATTAAATAGCATGCCTTAAGTATTAATGGTATTACGTCGATCTGTTACGTTTTACGTATTAAACAGCATTTCGTTTATCTGTCACGCTTAATTGTGAAATAGCATTTTCATCTGCCTGTCACACTTTATAGTATTGAATAGCATTTCGTCTGTCTGTATGCATTAATTATAGCATTAATTAATTATGATCCATTCAATCATCAAGTGTCTTTTGCAAACTCTTTCGTAAAAAAATAAAACTCCCGGCATGGGTAAAATTGGAATTTCAATACTTACGGAGTTAGTCCCGAGTATTGACGGTTAATTCAAAGTTACATTTTCTTTTGTTTTCTTTTATTTTCCTTTCTGAGTCAGGTTTTTCAAATTTTTTAACCCCAACTATTCCTTCGCAAGAATGAATGAGTGTGTCTTCGCCATTGATCTCGCCGACCAGCGGAAATGTCCCATAAAGTGTGTGTGGAGGTGTGCGCAGGGGGAATTGTCTGCTGAATGACACACTTCAAAAGCCCCCCCCCCCCTAATAACTAGAACGACGGTTGTTATTTGAGGACAATTTCATATTAAGTTGATGGTTACAGCCACATAGAGATGTATTAAAATCGAAACGCAGACGGCGTTGCCCGAGGCCATAAAGAAAAATAAAATACTGACTCTTTTTCTTATAAATAAGCGAACGGATCAGTGAAAATCGTTTTTTTTCACTTCGGCGGAGGACATGTATTTACTTTTTGTTGTTGCATCGTATTTGTTCCCCCCTCTCTCTCTCTGCTGCACGAACACACGTACACAAGTTACTACGTTCCACGCGACAATTTTCGCAAAGTAAGACAAATAAGGCAATTACGCCCCTCTCAGAAAGTACAGACTAAGTAACAAAGCCCCCCTCTCCCCATGTTAAGTATGGCTTTCTAAATAATGTTATTAATTTCATCTCGATTCGTAATTAAGTTTGTTGCGGGACCGACCAGGCGGGTGTTGATCGGTCACACAACTAAGAAAAGGTGGACACAGGCAAGTAACGACAATGGCAAAGAAGAGAGGACAAACGCTGGTGAACTGTTCAAGAAAAGGATGTTTATTTACCATATGGTAATAACAAGTGAAGTGAATTGAGATGGCGTCGCTGGATCAGAAGTGGTGCAGGAGCTCAGAACTGCAGGTAGCTGGTGCAGGAGAGTGCTGGTGCAGGAACTCGGGACTGCAGGATGCTGGAGCAGGAGAGTGCTGGTGCAGGAACTCGAGACTGCAGGATGCTGGAGCAGGAGAGTGCTGGTGCAGGAACTCGGGACTGCAGGGTGCTGGAGCAGGAGTCGGAGCTGCAGGGTGTTGATGCAGGAGTCGGGACCGCAGGGTGCTGGAGCAATTGGAGCAGGAGAGTGCTGGTGCAGGAGCTGCAGGGTGTTGATGCAGGAGTCGGAGCTGCAGGATGCTGGTGTCGGAGTTCGGACGGAGCTGCAGGGTGCTGGTGCAGAAGTTGCGGCTGCGGTGTGCAGGAACTCAGAACTGCTGGCGTTCGGGCTGCTGGGAACTCAGGAACTCAGAACTGCAGATGCAGGAGTTCGGAACTGCCGACGTGGGGGGGGGGCAGGAGTTGCGACCGCTGTGTGCAGGAACTCAGACTGCCGACGACTGGTCCATCCGTGGACCAAGTCGGACGTGGCCCCCTCCTGACCCCCGGGCTGAAGCTATTTATTTATCTTATAATAATTGTACATGTACAAAATTAGATGTGGGACAAGGCCAAAAGGGGGGTTATGGGGGGAAAGTGGGGGTCGGCGGTCGTCCACTTGGTCTAAAATACCCTAGAAACTAGTTTCAGTCACCACAATACCACATTCACTCTATGGACTTATACTACTTAAAATATCCCCAGGTGTTTGAAATGAATGTTATTTACAAAAAATATGTCCATGTGAGATGATGGGAGTGGGATAACAAAAAACTAAGCCTTAAATAATCCCCCAAAAATAAAAAAAAATAAAAGGGATGATAAAAATAAAGAACAAAATAAAATGCTAATTATGGTAAGTTAGTAGGGTCCCCCCATCCTATCTAAGGTATGAGCTGCTCGCTGTCTTCCGGTAAGAACCGAAAGCAAGAAAGTCAGCTCCTAATTGGGAGTGGGCGTTTCTATGGGGGCAAAAGAAATGGAGGGATGGGTTTGTCGGGATGTGCGCTGTCCTCCAGGATAAGAGCTATTAGGGCGGGTTAGGGGTGCAAAAATAAATTTGGGAGCGGGCATCCTGGAGGAGTTCTAACACCTAAAATAAAGATGGGGGTAAAGAGCCCATTTATACTACTAGCTAATAGGGGCTGCGCCAAAAAATTGGATGGTCAGGGTAAGGAAATGTTTTCCTTTTTCAGAAAAGAGACCTAAGGTCGGCGTGTGCCATGCCTAGGCAGGGAACACGAACTCGAAATTATTCCGCGTGAACACGCATAAAATAGCGGTGTGTATCCACCTACTTTTAAAAAGTGAGGAAGGCAACCTCCTTCTATCAGATTTGATTTTGATTTTAAGCTGATGTTTACAATACGAAATCAAATCATAATAAGAAGGCGCCCCCCCCCCCCACGCGCCTTATCTCTAAGCGTGAAGTGTAAACAACGAGTCTAGCTACGGCTAAAATCGCGAGCAAAACGTTTCTCCCTGGGCCACAAGGGGTCCATGTTGAAGACAACGGATGCTAAATCCAAGCACGTCACCCGGTCGGGGGTGATGCGAGCCGTCACCTCGTTGACATACGTCCAATATTCACGAAGTTTGGAGCAGGTGAGAAAGGCGTGCTAAGGCGTTTCAATCTCATCTTCCTCGCTACGTGGGCAAAAGGGGTCCATAACCAGAACAATATTGAAACGTATGCCATTGAGGGGTACCGCATTTCGAACCAATCGACAGGTCAGAGAGAACTCAGTATTGTTGAGAAGAGGATCCGAAGCGGTCCCCACCACTAATTCACGATATAGTGTATTCCTAGACCGGGCGAGGTCACTGGACCCCGGCAGCACTCTGAGCGCAGCTCGGCATTCGTTGAGGAACTGCGATTGACCTCTTGGCCTACGTCGGCATTCGGCCAAGTGGTCAGGAATGAGGTTGGGAAAAGCGTTCTCAACCGCAGGGCCCCACGCAGACTCCTCTGTCAAGGTTCGGCTCAGGAATGTTAATCGCTCGGCATACAAATGGCTCGCCAAGTCGGGCATTCTCAAGCCTCCCACACCAGGACGTTGAGTACAGACCTGTCTACGGACTAGCGGCTTCCCCTTTGCCCACAAAAGCGAGAAAAGGAGACGCGTCAAAACCGCTCGGCGGTCCGCAGGCAGAGGTAGTACAGCCAATCGGTAAAGGATGAGCGGAAAGACGTAAGTGGCGCACGCCTCAGCTCGACCTTTAAGGGAAAGCCCCCTTCGAAGCCAAATCCTTACAGACGCTTCGACCTTAGACTGTACTTCCGACCAGTTCTTATCACGCTGGAGACCCGGTCCGAACCATACGCCGAGGATCCGAACCGGGCCATCTGTCCAGATGAAAAGGCCCGGGAGCGCAGCCGCGTCGCTCCAGGCAGCCGTTGGATTTGCTAAGGTTGACTACGACCCCTGTGACTTTTTCGTACCTTTTGAGTGCCCTAATAACCGGGATAATGTCTCGAAAGCACGACACGAACACGGTGACATCATCGGCATACGCGGAAACCCTGGCTCGCACACCGCCAGGAAGAGTAATACCGCGTAGGGCCAGTCCAGGCTCCCTGATCCTAAGCCTGCGGAGAAAAGGCTCCAAGGGAAGGAGGTAAAGCAAGGGAGGCAGCGGACATCCCTGACGTACCGACCGAGAGACGGCAAAAGACTCCGATCGCATTCCATTCACCTGCACCACTGCCGTCGGCCCGAGATACAAAAATGGAGATCTATCTGCAGAAGTCCGGTGTAAAACCGGCGGTTTCTAAAACAGATCCCAGGAACCGATGGTCGACCCTGTCAAAAGCTTTGGACTGATCTAAATTGATCAGCGCGGCTTCGGTGTCGTCTTCTAATCCCTCTATGATCGTGCGCATCAGATGCAAGTTGTTCTGAATCGATCTCCCCTTCACAGCATAATTCTGATCAGGTTCGACCAACTCACCGATAACAAGCTGCAACCGATTTGCAAGAACTTTGGCCAAAATCTTTAAATCATCTAAATCCCCACCATCTTGGCCCTTTTTCTGAAGCAATGTGATCACTCCCTTGGTGACTTGACCAGGGATAGAACCCTGTTCAAACCAGTGATTGAACACATTGACCAGAATAGGTACGAAGATGTGCGACAGCCTCAAGAACAATTCATAGGGCAAACCATCCAGTCCCGGAGATTTGTCGTAGCCGACCTGCTTCAGTGCAGCCAAGACCTCACACTTTGTAACGCGCCCATCACAACTAGCCGCTCGGGCCGCCTCCAGGCGGGGCGAGCCAGCTAAATAGCTGCCAAACTCCTCGACGCGGAGTCCGGGCAGAGTTGGGTGAACCGCTCCATGAAATGCTCACGAAATCCCCGGCAAATCTCCCGAGTCGACACAAGGGTGTGTCCTTCCTGGTGTTTGACTTGACGAATGAGACCGACCGAGTTGCGACGAAGTGGAGTTCTACGCTCTGCCGCGTCAACATTCACGGCTTCGTTGGACACTCGTTTTAGCCTAGATCTAACTACTTGACCCTCATACCGCACATTAGCCGCACGTTTCAGATCCCCCATAGCTAGTTCTATTCCTAGGGAATCCCCCCCAGCCACCGCCCGGGCCAGCTTAGTTTCTAAATGCTTTTCTGCTTTGGCCTTATTTAAGGCGAGGCGTTGGCTATATTGAACAGAAAAGCGCCTAATGCCAACTTTGGCGTTAACCCACCACTTACGTCCGGTTACCGCCCCCACTAATTCCTTTTGAAAGTTAAGAGATAGCTGTTCCCGGAAGTCACGTATCTCCAGTAAGGAGGTATTTAACTTCCAGTACTACCTTGTGTGTCTTAGGACCTAAATCCAGACTGGCCACAAGTAACTAAATAAATATCTTGATTTCTTTATAGAACATTTTTTTACAATTATTTTCTTTCATAACAAAAACGGCTTGAGTTATTGCATCATCACGATTGTTTCCAAATTTTATCGACTAATTTTCTCTGTTTGTCGCAGTTGTCAAATTAATCGAATTGTGTTGTTTTTGTTTTGCAAATAACATTTATTCTGACAGATAAAATTGTATTTTTGCTGATTATTTTGAAAATATTGAAAACAGAAAATAAATTAATATTTGGAAAAAGAATTTAAACATTAATATTTTCAAAATTAACCACAGAAATCAGTAAACATATATATATATATATATATATATATATATATATATATATATATATATATATATATATATATATATATATATATATATATATATATATGCAAAATAAGAATCAGTAAACAAATTAATATTTTAAAAATATTACGAAAAAATCAGAAAACAAATTTTTATTTAGCACGGTGACCGCCCTTTTTGGGAGCTAAATGCTTCAATATACCAACAGCTTTTTTCCATATGTATCAATCCAGTCAGTCTGCACGATTAGCGCTGAATATTTTTGTAGATATCCACTTCCCCTCATTTTCCTCAGAAATGAACCCTAATCCTAACCGTAACCATTTTCTTCCAATTTTCCAAATGGAAAGAGAAGCTGAAATGAAGGAGTTTTAGTATCTGCATGATATCATCCTCCCAGGCATTACTATTTTTTATGGCATTGCAGTTAGTGAAGTATCAATCATGAGATCATAATACCATCCTCGCAGAGATTACATTAACATCGCTAAATAGAAAAATAAACAGCGTATTTAATCTATTAATCATTAGTTGCAACTAGTTATTTCCCTTGAATCTGCGCCATTGTAACGTTGGTAAGTAGATAAATTACGAGCTATTTCACTTTAATCTAAGCCTGTTCAACTTCGCTAAATAAAGAAATAAATCGAATACGATGATGATAGAATGAATGAGACTTGTTGGAATCGAGGGTCGTGTCCCCCGATTATAAGCATGTTCGTTAAATCAAGCAATGTTGCATGCAAAGACAGAGTAAACAAAATGAGGTAGTTCAAATAAGGTTTATTGAACGTGTATGTACGTGGAATGATGAGGTGTGTCGTGTATGTATGTCGATAAGAAACAGTTCTTGAGATGCGTATGTGAAGAAAATGAGTCCGGCGTGGGAAAAGTATTTGAAAGCCGTACACAAAGAAAATGAGTTCAGAACTCTTACCGTTGTTTGACCACGTGTTGACGGAAGAAACGTGTGTTGGTTGTTGCTTTGCCGAGGCCAGTTGAAGAGAGAAAAGAGAGTATGACGGAGCGCTGGTGTCAGCGTCGTTCTGTCGAGGCCAAATGCATAAGAGTGTTTTTCCGTTTGCACCGGTTTTTATAATCCGAAGGGCAAATAACTCTGGTGTCGCTTTTTATCGCCACCCGTCGGTGAAAAAGCGACA